>PVKA01012758.1:44502-57000 GCA_004027165.1 Ctenomys sociabilis
TTTTTTTTTTTTTTTTTTTTTTTTTTTTTTTTTTTTTTTTTTTTTTTTTTTTTTTTTTTTGGTTTCTTATATCATTTATTTCTAGTTTCATTGCACTGAGGTCAGATAATATGCATGGGATTATTTCTACTTTCTTGCATATACTTAGCCATAACCCCTGGACTAGTATGTGGCCTGATTTGTAAAATGACCCGTGTGGAGGTGAAAGAAATGTTTAATCAGCTATGGTTGGGTGGAACACTCTGTATATGTCCACCAGGTCCATTTGTTCCAAGGCTTGGTTCAGTTTTGCTACTTCCTCTCTAATTTTTTATCTGGTTTATCTATCTATTTGAGATAAGGGTGTGTTAAGTTCTCCTGTTAAGATTGTATTCTTAGACATTAAGTTTTTCATGTCTGTAAGATTTGTCTTACATAGTTGGGTGCTAATGTGTTGGTACACAGATATTTATGAGTGTTACTTCTTGCTCTTGAGTTTTTTCCCTATATATAGTGGCCTTCTTTGTGTTATTTGATCATTCTTGGTTTGATGTTGAGGTTGTCGGAGAATAGAATTGTAACTCCTGCTTTTGTTTGAGGGGCTGGGGCATGTAGTATTGTTTTTCATCCTTTGACTTTGAGGCTATGAATGTTCTTTTGAGTTAAGCGTGTTTCTTGTATACAGCATATTGGTGGATTTTGTTTCCTAACCCACTGTGCCAGTCTATTTCTCTTAATTCGAGAATTGAGTCCATTTACATTGATGGTTATAGCTGATATGTGCTGACTTATGTGTGTCATGATACTTATTTCGGGTTGTTTACTCCTTTGTATCCTGTGTTTAATTGTCTGTCCTGTTTAGTGGGTTTCTTCTGTTCTCATTCATAGAGTTCTGGTCATTGTGTTCTCTCTCTAGAACATCTTTCAGCAGCCTATGAAGGGATAGCTTTGTCATCATGAAATTCTTTATGTGTTCTTTGTCGTGGAAATATTTCACTTCTCTATCAAACTTGAAAGAGAGCTGTGCAGGGAATGATAGTCTGGGCTGGAATTTGTTTTCATGTAGGACTTGAAAAACTCTACTCCATGCTCTCCTTGCCTGCATTGTTTGTGTAGAGAAGTCAGCTGTAATTCTGATGAATTTTCCTGTGAATGAGATCTGTTTCTTCTGTCTAGCAGCTTTCAGTATATTATTTTTGTGTTGGATTTTGGGATCTTAACTATTATATGTCTCGGTGTGTTTTTACTTGGATTGAAGTTATTTGGTGTTCTGTATGCTTTGCTGACCTGAAGGTTGGATTTTTTCGTCATATTTGGGAAGTTTTCTGTGATTATTTCTCCCCAAATTCTTTTTATGTCATTTGTATTGACTCCTTATTCTCATTGATACCAATCATTCTCACATTGTTCATCCTAGCATCATCTTGCAGGTGATGGATTATTTTTTCTGCATTCTCATTGTTTTTAAGAGTTCCTTTCTCACCTTTTCACTAGCTGCTCCAACATCTTCAAGAACTGAAACTCTGTCTTTGCTTTCACTCAAACAGTTTTGTAGACTTGTGATTGATATTTTTAGCTCTTCTATGTCTCTTTGACTGTGTCTCATGTGTTCTATTTCTTTTCTGTATTGCTCATTCAAGGAATCCATCCTATTTCTGATCTCCTCCATTTTTTTTAATCAATGTCTTCTTTAGAGGTAGCTTTTATTTCTTTTTCTGCAGTGTTTCTTCCAAATTGGGTTTCCTGTGAATATTTCTGGACTAGTTTCTGTACTTCAGATGCTATGATTTCAAAGAATTCTTTTTTGATTTCATAAATTATTTCTTCTTTGAATTCCTCATGATCTTTGTGCTGTTGTTGCTGTTGATTCAGATGCTGTTAATTCATATATTTCAGCTGGAATAGTGCTCTCTGCACTTGTTGATGAGCATAGTTTTTCCACCCAATGATTCTGGAATTCATTCCTTATTTCAGATACTATCTATTCAGATATTTCTTGTTTTAATTTGGGGAAATGCTTCTCATTTTATTTCCTCTGTAGATTTCTGCTGTTGTTCCTTTGCTTCTGCATCTGTTAATTCATTCATTGCAGTTGAGATAGTGTCCTCTGCCTTTACTGGTGGACTCGAGGTTTGGGATTACGTTTTTTCCCTTGTCTTTGTCATTTTTTGTAGCACTGTCCTTTGACCTTTGGTGTAGTGCTTTGGTGCAGCTATAACCTTAGCTTTTTATAAGATTTGGGTGACATTCTATTAAGTTTGAGATTATCCAGGTATGCCTATTCTGGATCTAGTTGTCGCTTGCAGTTCCTCTCTGCTGCAGCTCCTGTGGTTCCCCTCTCTTCGTTCCCACACACTCACTGATCTGGGAAGCCTGGTGATTCGTGCAAATTCCCACTTGCTGGGAGAGCTTGGGGCAGGATCCAGGAGTCTGCTGGAGTCAGCCAGTGTCTGAGGCCAGTCTCTGGGGCTGGGCAGCGTGCACACGATGGAGGAAGCTGCTGGAATCAGTCGCGTTGTCTCTGGCCATTCTCTGGGCCTCTGCTGGTGTGGGCGGGATTGAGGAGGCTGCTGAAGTTGGCTGTGTTGTCTCAGGTTGGCCTCTGGGGCTGGGCAGGCGTGGGCGGGTTCAAGCCAAAAAATTAAATTTTGGGGCAACCTGCTTTGGTGCTCCTTCCGTTCCTCTCCTACAGAATATTTTCTTTCAAATACAATTTTACGCTCAACCTCCATTTGTTCCTAAAATTCATTCTTTGCTTTTAGACAACACAAGCTCATCCAAGTCAGGTCAACAGTTTTACTTCCCTGTATCATTTGGAGGCTTCCTCTGAGATTATTATACAGAAGTATGGGTTTGCTTTTCATTAATAAATTCTGGATGGGACTTGCTTAGGTAACAAATTTTTATGATTCAAATGTTTATATGTCTTTTCCCATTGCTGAAAATTCATGTTTTGCCTCACATAGTTTTATTTTATAGTATTGTTAAAATTCTGTACAATTCTTTATGATTTGTATAAGTGTATTAATCAACCTGGTTGATTTCTGTTACAACTCAGGTATTTCATGCTCATAGTTAATACAGGTGTGATGTCTCCTAACTGAAGCTAGAGAGACTTTTAAGAAACTGTTAGAATCTATAAATAAAGATGTCTAAGAGCTAGTAAGTTACAACTACTAAGTCTTATAAAGTGTATAAATGTACCTAGAATGATCATAGTTTGAATATATGTTCTCTAATTTCTCAGAAAATGTGTTCTTTCCTAGAAGATACCAAGACCCAGGTAATCATAGGTAAAACCCATAGTAAATATGCTAAACTAAGATTCCTTGCACTGTGATTCACTAAATTTTGTGTATAGAGACACATATTAAGGCCTTAACTAACAATTCAGCTCATAAAGCCCGTGTTTCTTTTCTTTTTAGAAGAAAAATTGTCCTTACATTCCTTGGGCAGAGCTACCTGCAGGAGCCCTAAAAACCAAAAATTTATATCTTTCTCAGTGTACCCCAGATATCTGACATAAGCACAGATATTAAAAGAGTTTGCAGGAATAAATTTATCTGAGTTGAGATAAAAAGAATACAAAATTAAATTATACATGGAAAATGAGAATAGTGGTATTAGCAGCCTACAGAAATAAAGGTCAGTCAGAAAACAGGAAAAAGTTATGTTTTCCTAGATCTAGAGAGAGAAAAGGGACATTTCAAAGAAAAAAAAAATAGTCCAAATCTGCTAAAGAAGGAAAATGTTCATAATCAGTCATATAAAGTTTCAGATTGATAAAATCACGGGCTTCAATTCTCAGCCTGAAGGAACCCATGTTAACTGCCCATATGAGGAAAAAGCCTCTTAGACATTTAATAGAAGTTCACACAGATTTGTTTGCAGTTACATAACCAGTGATCCCACTTGTCACTTGGACAGTAGTCAATGTTCTTCCTGTTTCTGGCAATTCATGTGCCACAAGTAATAAAAAATTTGATGAGACAACAAGGCCTCTTTATTTGAGACAATATGCAATGGCCATGGAAGATGAAAGGAATTAAATTCACATTTAAGAGATCTCTGCGAATTGACCTGCAAAAGTTTCTAACTAGCATTTTTATATACTGAGATCCCCTGGACCTCATCTTTATCATTGTTATGACAAGTCATTACTGTCTCGTATGTAAAAATCATTTTAACTATATTCATAATTATCCTGTTAATCTTACTTGACATATGCATGTTTAATAGTTTCTTTGGTTTGTCTCCTCCAGGCTCATCACTATACATCCACTGAAGAACAAAATGCCTGTCATCTATTGGGGCTTTAGATAGAACCTCTAAAGAATACATATATATATATATATATTATATATATATATATATATCTTAAAACCGTGTTGGCCTAAGGTGGAGAGAATGGGAACTCATTCAGGTGATCAAGAAGTGCAGTGTCGTGTCAGAAGTATTTTATTATAGAACCATAAAGTGAAGGGACAAAACTATGATCAACCAATGGGATTACAAGCACCATTTCTCAGGTAAAGGTGATTACACCTAGGCCCAAATGGGAAGTGAGTCACAGAGTAAGTGGGCAATCAACAACTATGACCCCATTTAGCCCAAAGAAGCCAGAGCCCACATTCACTTCATGGCAACTCAGATTACTCTTCAGAGGTGGGAATGCTGTAGGCAGCTCAGTTAGATAAAAATATTTTGGGTGGTCAGACAGCGACATGGTCTGCGAGGTGATAACCCAGAATGTAAAGACAGCTATTGGAAGGAGGGATGCTCCTGCTGTGAACCAGACCTAAAGACCTAAAGGCCAAACAAATGCTAAAAGAATGGTACCTAGCATTGATATTTTACATAGGTATCAATCACCTAGAAAAGCCAAGTGAGTCACTAGCCCCACCCCAATGGAAGAGATCCTGTCCCGTAATCCAACCCCCAACAGGAAGAAACCTGCCCGCTTACTCTGTGACTCACTTCCCATTTGGACCTAGGTGTAATCACCTTTACCTGAGAAATGGTGCTTGTAATCCCATTGGTTGATCATAGTTTTGTCCCTTCACTTTATGGTTCTATAATAAAATACTTCTGACACTGCACTTCTTGATCACCTAAGTGAGTTCCCATTCTCTCCACCTTAGGCCAACATGGTTTTACAATATAAAAGTCACTAAAAGAGATAGCTTCCCTGGGCAACCTGTTCGGCTCTTCCTTCTGTCCCTCTCAGACAGAAGCTTTTCTGTCCAATAAAGATTTATCCTAAAAAAAAACAAATTCATTTTATGCTATAGTCAAACAACTTCCTTTTTCAGTTTGTAAAGTTCCTTTTTCAGTTTGTGTTCATTTTGTATTGCTTCAGGCCTATGAACAAAGATAAATCAATTGAGAAGTTAAAAATAACTGCTATATTTCAAAGTAAATAAATGCTATGAAATCTTATTTATGTGGATTACAGGGAAGCAAAATGAAACTAGGTGACCTAAGTGTTAGGAGAATTGACTTCTGCCCTTAGTTTAATACCTGTCGTTCTCCACGAAGGATTGACCTGACCCTGTAGATCACCAGTCTTGCATATTATATTTTGTGTTTAAACCAAGAACAACAATAATCAAGTAGACATTGTACACATTGTGATTACCTTTACAGAGATCTAGAAATCAATTGATAATGTAGCTAATCAACTTTTGTGGGCTCCTGTGATTCTGTGTATTTTAAAACAAGTTTTGATGATGTAAACATACATGTACCATGCAACTTATTATTTAACAGTTTACAGATAAATGATTAGTAGTATAACCATTGAATTATGGAATCCTATTGTGTAGAGTCAATTCAATTTTTCCCTTCATTTAGGTCAATGTATGGTTCTATAATAAAATACTTCTGACACTGCACATTTCTAATAAAAGAAATTCATTTTGCATAAGTTTCTGATGGCTTAAAATGTGGACCTTTTTTAGAATGGACTACTGATCACTGTCTATGAGATGTTTCTATTTTCATATTGCTGTGCTTCACAAAGATCCAAGTGAAAGTGCCTCCAGGCCTTCCCATTGAAAACTCCTCAGTCTCTTTGTTTAAGTATTTAACATCTGAATTCAAGTTACTAGTAGAAATATTATCATATATACTGTATTCTATTTTAATTATATATTGTGCTATTATATATTCCTTTCATTAGTATAATGGTTAAAAATATGTGTGAGTTATCTTTCTTATTTAAGGAGAGCATATTGGAGTTAAAAGAAAAATATTGCATAGTGCTGTGTTACAACAGATTATTCATATTACCAGATATATGCTTGTAAATATGAAAGAAGAAAGAAAAAATATAACAAATTCAGAAGATGAAAAGCACAAATAATTGTACAAACGGAGATGAAACAAATTAAAGTATTAAATCTTTCCATAGCCCAGCAGAAATGTACAGTACAGTTGGCCAAACCATCATGCTTACATACAGAGATAAATCACTTTCTCTCATTTCCTCTCCTGTCCTCCTCAACTCAGTAACACTTTCCCTTTCAATAACTTCATTTAAGATTTCCAGTATAGAAATCTACCCTTCAGATTCCATTTCTACTTTTCACGTTCTCACTTTAAGGAGACAATACAATGTTTCTACATCTGGATCTAATTTATTACACTTAAGAATAAGTTTCTGGAGTTGGGGAGATGACTCAGTGGAATAAACAATTCCCAGGCAACTGCGAGGGCTTGAGTTCCACCAAAAAAAAATTATGTTCCCTAGTTGTATCCATTTACTGACAAAAGACTCAATTTTTTCCTGTTCTGTAGCTGAATAATATTCCATTGTGTAAAAGTAATATATCTTCTTTATTAATTCCTTAGTTGATGGGATTCTTGGTTGTTTCCAGGATTTAGCTGTGACAGAGTTGTACTGCTATATACTTTGGTGCACATATGTCAGTCTGGTAGGAGGTTTTTGGGTCTTTTGAAAAAATACCCAGGAAGGGAATGCAGTCCCATCAACAGTACTGATTACATCACTTCACCTTGGAACAATGGGCTTTGCTGGGAATTACGAGTTATCATTTACCTAGTTCATGCCAATTTTTATCCTTGTTTTTTTATGGTTGTTTTATATTGTTTTTTATTTTTATTTATTTATTTTTTGGTAGAACCGGGGATTGAACTGACTCCCTTAAACTTGCCAGGGAAGCCCTTGTTCTACTGAGCCATCTCTCCAGTCCCCTCACCACAATTTTTAAAGTTTATTTTTCTATCAGTAAAATAATGATCCTTTATTTCTCAATTTGTTTGGAATCATGGAGTAATTGGGAAAACTAATGTCTGGGAATATAAAATTCTAAGTGGAAAAGTCCTATTTTCACTAAAAGCACTAGGGATTCCTGTAGTCATTTGCGACAATGTTTTTGGACTTCTGATGTGTTAATATGTACACAAGTGTGTTAGTTTGTATCAAAGGAATCCTCTTCTTTCATGACTAAGAAAAAGAATGTGAAAAAAAAATAGGTAACTTTGCAATGTTTGCTGCTTTGAGCCTTTCCAATGATTGTTTTTCCTTTTGATGATCTACCATGTTGTGATAGTACCGTAGGTAGAAAGGCAAGATATTTATGTGTGCTGACTGCTGTGGAATATTCATGTCCACACTATAAATTTTTTCTATCTTTCAAGAAGGAATAAGATACAAGGTAGCTATGGGTTTCATTGACACTGCATCAAAATTATATGTGTTAAAACCTTGATTCACAAACATAATTTTTCCAGAGACATGACTATAATCCAAAGTACCCATATATCAAAGTGAATTTCCCCTTCAGAAATGAAATAAACTCAGAACGGACTTATTCCACGAACCACATGTAAGTGTGTGTGTGTTGGGGGAGTGCAATATAATGGAAAATGTAAAGAAAATGAATGAATTAACCTGAAATGACATTCAAAAAATACCTATAGCTGGTGTGAGGTAGAGGAAGCAAGAGGATGATTATGTAGGATAACTTTTATTTTCATTAAGGGAATAATTATTGTTTTTTCTTTTTCATGAAGTTTATCAGGGAACCTATTCAATGAAACTTGCCTTTACCTCTTTCTTCAGAATTTCATAGATATGAGACATGGTATTATTATTGCATAGTGTATGGCTCATGTGGCTACAGCCTCATTTGATTGGTGCTACATGTGCATCATTTTCCACATTTTCCCCATCTCACTAATCTGATTAAAGAGACAGATTTTTTTCTGCCTTTTCCTACTCCTCTTCTGCTGATGAGATCTCTTCCATAGTCTCTTGCTCTAGGCAGAGATTCAGCAATAATGCTCTAGTGAAAGAACAACCCCTTTGTGACCCTGTGATTTTTAGCAACATGTAACACTCAATTGTAAGACACCATTTGTTCAGTCCTTTACATTTTGATGAGAAATATTTGCCCAACTTGTTCACTATTAACATTTCAAGGTTTTATTCTTTTTATATACAATTGTGATTCTTTCCTGTTTACATTTTTCAATAGTCACATACTTTAAGTCTATTACACTGCGTAAAGTTTCTAATTGAGGTCATTTTTTTGCCAACTGAAATGAATTTAATAAATCAATGAAATTGTGTTATCTTCCCAACTTGCAGATATTTACACTGCTTATATGATATGCTACTTCAAGACTTTATAAAATCTTTTAAAAGGATGTGCTATAAATATTACTTGCATTCACATACATTTTTTTCTATATATTTTTTATTAATTTTAATTACAAGAAATATCTATGAGACAGTTTCAAAACATGTTAGCGGGCAGCCGGGCGTGGTGGCGCAGGCCTGTAATCCCAGCACTTGGGAGGCTGAGGCAGGAGGATTGTTGTGAGGTCGAGACCAGCCTGAGCTACAAAGTGAGTTTAAGGCCAGCCTGAACTGCATAGTGAGACCCTGTCTCAAAAAGGCAAAAAAAAAAAAAAAAAAAAAAAAAAACATGTTAGCGGGACAGTTACAATAATTAATACAATGGGCCAGGTAGATGGCTCATTGGAATAAGTGCTTTTCTCGCAAGTGCAAGGGTCTGAGTTCAATCCCCAATTTTACCAAAAAAAACAAAAAACAAAAAACATTGCATATTGTCAGCTTCATAGTATTAATAGTACAAGATGAAGACATGGTATATTTCTTCTTATTGAAACAAAGACAAAGTAGCTGTGTATCTATACTATTTTTATATACATATACATATGTATATTTCTTTTCAATTACAAAATGTTCTCTCTCTCTTTGTATTTTAAGGAAGGGTCTACAGAATGTTCAAGGTCTCACTAGAAGAATGGACTCATAGTGATCCTCCTGTTTACAACCTCTCAAGAGCTGTAATTATAGGTTCAATCCAATACACGCAGTATCCTTCACCCTCTCAGTGCACCCTAGCAATGAGGCAGAAAGACAGGAATGGGAATTCCTGTCCTCTTGACTCCGGCCCCTAGACCTGCCTTCAGGTGCTTTAATCCACTCACCTATTTGACCAGCCCTGGTCCTTTATTTATATCTTCTTTTTTTGTTTTGTTTTGTCTGGGATGGGAGTTTTATTGCTATTAAAGAAGCTTTATTTGGAGAAACCTTTAAAGGACCTTTTCATACTTTATGCCAGTTCACATATTGTAGGCACTTGAATTAAGCAAAATAATCCAATATATTACAATAGTACATACTAGTAGGAGATTATCAGCAGACCTTGTAATTGTCAAAAATTGTTAACTTAAGCCTTTTACAGTTCAGATTATTAATATGGCTTTACATTTTATACCTCAAGTTTATACATTTCTTTTCGATAGTTCAGACCAAGTGGAAGCAAGATCTGTATAACTGACACTGTAACTTTTCTGTCTGATAAGGTCAGTCAAATAGCTCGGGATTTACACTGGAACTGTGTATAGCACCTTCTAGATCTTTTGTCAGTGTCGGCTCTCCAAATGAGTCAGGGTCATTACTTGACTAATTTGCTTTGTGTGAAAGCCTTGTGAAGGTTTTGTCACTAGGTGACTCTCCTTAGGCACATTATACATCATTAATCATTTTCCTCTGTGTCCCCATAATCTCCTTAAACAGAACGTTTGAGAGTCCACTTAGTTATAGGATATCACAGCAGAATTCATCTTATGACCTGAGTACTTATTGACTGTGAAGGGCTAAGGCGAAAATATTGGCTATCCTTGTACACTGCTTCTGCTCTAATTTTTGGTCTAAAAACTTTAGTTGTTAATCATCCAGAAGAGAAGATTATAGATAAAATTACCCTGTAACAGATGTGGTTGAGCTTAACATTAATATTGGTCTGAATTTTAATGCCACAGAGATAACATGGAACTGTTATTTTCCAAAAACCATTGTTACTCTAATCTTTAAATCCCTACGGAATGTGAAAAAGAAAACAAACATTTCTTACACAGAAATTTGGAAATCAAACCATATATAACACAGTAGTAAGACAATCCTATGTCATTTTTTTCTTTTCAAGATCCGGGAATTGAATTCAAAGCCTTGTGCTTGCCAGGCAAGTACTTATTCTCCTGAGCCATCTCCCCAGCCCCCAACATTAATTTTCATGTCTATTAGTTTCTTTTATTATGGTTTTTGTGTTAGAAACATTCACTTATTTTTCTTTTTTAGGTTTTTTTTTTTTTTTTTTTTTTTTTTTGACAGGGTCTCACTATGCAGCCCACATTCACAGTGATCCTCCTGCTTCCTGCCTCCCTAGGGCTTGGATTACAGGCATGTGCCAGCATGCCAGGACTCCATCGCCAGCTCATCACACCCGAAGGTGGGGCCAGCGCAGCATGGAGAACCAGGAATTGAACCCTGGCTGCTGTGCTTACCTAAGCAAGCGCTTAGTCTGCTGAGCTATACCGCCGGCCCTGAAACATTTACTTTAAAGAGAGTGTAGAAGTAATTGATATGATGTTAGAAGCAGTTACACACTTGGAAGACCAAAAGGAAATTTATGTGAAGCATTAATTTAGTGTTACACATTACTGTCCTGAATGTATTTGCTTAGTTCTCAGATATCAGCATATAGAATTGGTCAGGGTGATAGTTCTACCCAACAACTGCTATTTTAAAAACCTGATGGTGATTCTTAGGACCATTGCCCTATCCATCCTGTATAAATGTATGATTTTTACCCCTGCCATATTTCTTATCTTTTCTAATTTTTCTCTTTCTTGTTTAATCAGTAACTTCTCCCTTTCCATTCATCTGTGTTATACCTTCGCATATTTATTTCTTCTATTGAGTACTTTTTTCTGTGTTTTATTGAAAGTTGTACAGAGTTTTCAGGGTCTCACTACTGGATCAAATTCCTAGTGATTCTCCTGCATTCAACCTTCCAAGTGCTGACATTACAAGCATACACTACTACACCCAGTCTCAATTGCCTTATAGCATGCCCCACGCAGGGAAGGGGCTGGCAGGCTCCATAGAGTTCTTGCACTATGGAGACATATGATATTTGCACATTCTTTATTGTTTTATTTCATTTATCAGTATGTCTTCAACTTGCATCCACTTATATATATGAAGGATTCAAGTTTAGTTTTCTTTATAGTTGAATAATACTCCATTGTATAAAAAACACTGAATCTTTTCCATTCATTCCTCAGGTAAAAGGCAATTTATGCATTTCCAAGAACTGCCTAGAGAAATGGTGCTGTTATAAATATAGGAGCACATACAGCATTATGATACGATATTTTCAATACTATGGGGAAAATTTTCAGAAAGGTAATAGCTGGATTGAAAGCAATTTCCAGTCGTAGATTTTTAAGGAGTTTCTAAACTGATTTCCTTAATGGTTGCCCACATCTACTATCCCATTAGCAATTGAGAAGGGTTCATTTTCCCTCATCGACATTAAACTTGTGTTGTTGGTTCGTTTCTTTATGACAGGCATTCTCTCTGGTGTGAGATCGTATGTCAATGTTGTTTTAATTTGCATTATATGAATGGTTAGTGATGTGGAGCATTTATTCATGTATTTATTAGCTCCTTGTGTTTCCTCCTGTGAAGTGTGTGTTCATCTCAGATGCCCAATTCTGGATAGGTTCTTTATAATTTGGGCCCCTAATGAGTTTCATTTCTTTATAAATACTAGATAGAAGACCTTTATCTGAGTTCTTATTAGTTAAGATTTTCATCACATTTGTGGGTTGTCTTTTCACTCTATTGGTAATTCCTTTTCAAGTATAAAATCTTCTCAGTAAGAGAAGGAACTGTGGGCTGGTCAAATGGCTCAGTGTATTAAAGGGCCTTCAAGCATGTGCAGGGGCTGGTGGTTCATTCAATACACAGGCCTGCTTTGCTGGCCTCACCCCCACTCGCTGAGAAGGCAAGTGAGAATGGGCATGGGGCACACACATGTAATCCCTTCTCTGGGGAGGCTGTAAACTGGTGGACCACCAGGAATTCTGTCTAGTAGTCCACCCTGTGGACCATTCCCTAAAATACAAAAGAAAGAATGAAAGAAGAAAGAAAGAAAGAAAGAAAGAAAGAAAGAA
>PVKA01012759.1:0-56916 GCA_004027165.1 Ctenomys sociabilis
GTAAGGCCTTATTCTTGGGGTGGACGGGGAGTTGGCAGGGGCGCCCTGCTCATAGTTGGCCTAGGAAGGGGCATACAGACTGTGCTCTGCCGTGACCCTGGAGTGAACGCACACGTGTGTGTGTGTGTGTGTGTGCGCGCGCGCGCATGCGTGTGCATGTCCGCGCACAGGTGTGAGCACACCCGTCCTTAACGTTCCTCGGCCGCCTGCCCCCCCTAGGCCTGCTTGGGGGCATGGCGTCTGTGCTGCTGGCTTCTCCTGTGTCCTGCCTGCAGCTCTTTCCCTGGTTTCCTACTGTCTTTGACCTGCACCCCAGAGCACTCCCTCCAATACAGGTTGTGTTTACCCAAAGGGCACCCCTGTTCTGTGTCTCCTCTACAGGCCTTGTCCCCACACCATCGTCACAGCGGCTGGGACAATGGTGCTCCTGCAGGATCCCAGGATCCCTCTTGACAGCACTCACCTTGGGTCCCTGTTTCCTGGAGCCCTGAGTCTTGTTTCCACTAGGCGGGCCCCTCTGAGCCCACACCTCTGCTATGGGCAAGACCCCCCCCCCGTACTTCTCCCATCACCACTGGGCCACCTGTGGTCACTACCTGGGGACCCCAGAGCCCCGCCCTGCACCACTGCTCAGCAGAACTGGGACCCAGTGCAGGGAGCTGTTCTCCCCAGCACCGGGCCTGGGGGTGTCCTGCATGGTGCAGGCCCTCCTCCCCCAATGCCCTGTCCTAGAGGGTGCAGCTAAACTCTGGAGAATGTGTAGCCAAAGTGGCATTGAGTCCTGGGGTCTCATCCATAACCCAGCGCGGTCCTGTCTTCCACAGTCCAGTCCGCTTAGGGCACGCCACTCCCCAGAGTGTGCCCTGCTCCTAGCCTGACTCCCGTCCCAGCCCTCAGGGACAGGGAGAAAGCCTTGGGGACCTGGGACTGGGAAAACACCACCTCCCTGTGGACAATGGAGGCACTGCAGTGCTGTGGGCCCCACCCCTGCCCCTGCCCCTCTCCCAGTCTTCCACTGCTCTGAGTGGAGGAGAAAGGGCCCGAAGCAGTCCTGAGGCCCAGGCTCACCCCTCCTCTGGCAGGAGGAACCATCCTGGACGACCCTCACGCGTCGCCCTGGACAGATCGACCACAGTGCCCCAGAGCCCAGCGTATCTGGAGTAGCACTGAGTTGCACGCTGCCTCACAACCAGCTGGGGAAGCCCGGTCCACGGTCAGTGCCTGGGACAGCATCTCTGCCAGGGTCCCTGCAGCCGCATGTCCTGGGTGCCTGGAGGAACAGGAAGGCGAGCATGGCCAAGGGCAGCCGGGCCTCGTCAGCCCCCCCAGGACCTGTGTGCTGCACAGTGTGGGTGTGATATGCAGGCCAAACGCTGCTCTGGGTCAGCTCGGGGAGTCCAGAGATGACCATGATGACAGATGCAGCTGGCCTCCCTCTAGCACTGAGGCCCCTTCCCATGAGCCACAGCCAAGCGTGGGGGTGAGTGGGTGACAGGGCTGGGCCCAGGCCAGAGCCAGGGCTATCGTAGCCCCACAGGCTGTTGTCCATCACGGTGAGGGGAAGCTGGACGCTGGGCCTCTGGGGTCCCCCTCAGCCCTGCTCATTTTTGGACCAGAAGTGGGGCCCCTGTCACCACCTCCTAACCCAGGCTTGGTGTCTCAGGGTGGCCCTCACCCAAACAGTCACCGCTCTGAGGGCTGCTGTCCCAGGGTGCCCCTGTTGTTGGCTCCTGGAGGGGCTGGAGAAGGGTGTCTTGTGACTCACACCTAAGCCCTAGCACAATTTCACCCTAGACCCCTGCAGAGAAGGCCCCAGAAGCAGGTCATGGAAGGACAAGGCCTGTTGCTCTGGTCCCCACCGCCACCCATGTCCTTGGGGGCCGAGGCAATGTGGCTGGCACCCTCAGCCCCAGGCCCTGCTGTGGCCTTGCCTGCCACACGCAGCCTCATGTCCACCCATGGGCAGCCAGGGCCTGGTGACACCAGCAGGGAGCTACACAGGGTAGGACTGGTCCCTCGTCCTCACTGCCAGCCCCTCCTGGGCACTGTGGGCTGGGCTCCCCACTGCCGGTCCTGTGCTCTACTAGCTGCTTTGGATCTCAGTCTCCCATCGGATAAAGGAGGACAACATGGGCAGGGTGCGAAGATGCAGGCCCCATCCCTTCTCCTGGCGTGGGCTGGGGTGGGAGTGAGCCCGGAAGGGCGGAGGAAGCCACTTCCGCTAGGGCCAGGGGCAACGAATGCAGGCGCTGATAAGGCACACGCTGCCAGCGGCACATCCGCCTTTTGTCCCAGCCTGGCCGGCCTTTCCGGGGCGGGGCCTGCTGGCTGGGGACAGTGGCCTTCCTGCCCTATTTTCCTCCAGCTCACCCAGGCCCTGGGGTCCAGGCTTGGGGGGAATTTGAGCCTAAGCTACAGCGCCTGCTGGAGTCGAGGTCTCCAGGTCTGAGCCCAGGGACCTGACAGAGTGTCCCCTGCAGGGTGCTGGGACGACCCAGGGTACCAGGCCCTGGGCCGATGCTCTGCCTACCCCAGTCTTGGCTCTTGGCGGGTCCCCACCCTGCAGGGTGGGCACTGGGTACTGCCTGCCCTGCAGCTGGGTCCCTAGGAGGCATCTGCCCGGTCCCCACTGGAGCCCCCAGGCCACGCTGAGTGTTATCTGTCCTAAGACAAGCCCAATGCCAGACCAAGAGCACTGTCAGCCTTGGCCCACTGCCACCAGCAGCCATGAAGTGAGCACATAACAACCACATGATGGCCCTGAGGTGGCCACACAGTGACCAGAGTGACTGCAGTGACCATGTGGTGACCACACAGTGATCATATGATGGCCTGCTGTGACCACAGGGACCACACAGTGACCACACAGGGACCACAGGTGACCACGCAGTGATCATATGATGGCCATGCTGTGACCACAGGGACCACATGGTGACCACACAGGGACCACAGGTGACCACACAGTGATCGTATGATGGCCATGCTGTGACCACAGGGACCACACAGTGACCACACAGTGATCATATGATGGCCATGCGGTGACCACAGGGACCACACGGTGACCACACAATGACCACACAGTGACCACACAGGGACCACATGGTGACCACATAGGGACCACAGGTGGCCACACAGTGATCATATGATGGCCATGCTGTGACCACAGGGACCACACGGTGACCACACAGGGACCACAGTGGTCACATGGTGACCACGTCATGACCACACAGTGAGTACAGTGCCCTCGCAGTAGTTGTGTGAGAGCCTCACGGGGGCCACACAATCACTGTGATAGCCACGTGGTGACCAGTGACCGTACTTTGACCTAGGGAGACACAGTGACAAGCAGTGACCATGCCAGGACAACGCTGTGATCCCACAGTGGCCACCGCAGGCTGGCTCAGGGAAGTCCCCCCAGAGGGCCCCGCAGCCACCCTGGATGCCAGGTGCAAGGGCAGCAGAAGTCCAGGGAGGTGGGGACCAAGCCAGCTCTCTGGTGGCCCCCAGGAGGGTGGAGGACAGGCCGGGAGCTTCAGCCCTGTGCCCTACCCTCCCAGAGCGACACCTCACCCCAGCACCCCCAAACAGTCTCCACATCTTTTTTGGGGGGGCGGAACCAGGGATTGAACTCAGGCCCTTGCACTTGCCAGGGACGCGCTTATTCTGCTGAGTCATCGGGCAAGCGCAAGGGCCTGAGTTCAGTCCCCCAGTTCCACCAAAAAAAAAAGGACATGGTTCATATATCAGGATTACCTGCTGGAGGGACATGATTCGGTGGGTCCTGGTACAGTACATGATTAATTATTCTACATTGTAAGCGAATCCTTGCAGCACTTACGTTCTTTTAACTGTCTCCTTCTGGACTGATTGTGTGCTTCTGGGAATTAAGCCAGGGTTACGGCCTTTGCACCGAGCTTCATCCAGAGTGACAGGATTTTTCAGGCACCCGGTGCAGCAGAGAAACAGGCAGAAGGAAAAAGGGAAAGGGGCTTGGTTACCTTGGAGGACAGGGACAGAATCTGGGGAAGATGAGGAATTCTCTGGATTGGAACAAAGGGAGGCTGAGGCTTTCATGGCCTTTTGCCCCGGGGTGGGGTTGAGGAGGGTGTTTAGATGCACAGGAGCTGAGGGGGCCTTCCCTGAGGTGGCGGGAAGGCTGAGAGGAAATCGCACCCTGGGCTGAGCTGGAGAATGGGGGAGGTGGTCCTGGGAAGATGGGCTTTTGTTTAAGGGCTTCAGCAGTATTAGACGGCCACCATGAGGATTTAGCCATTTATATCAGGGCCAGAATCTATCACTGAGCCCTTTTAAAGGTTTTTTCTTTTGAGGCTAGACCTCCCTACATTGCTACATTGGCTTGAGCTGGACTGGTACTTTTGACCCTCCTGCCTCAGCTTCCCAGAGAGCTGCAAAGACAGCCAGGCCAATGCGCTGCCACCCCCCTGGCAGGAGGCCAAGGCCAGGCGAGCACCCACCGCAGCTGCGCCCAGCCCCGCAGCCCCCAGGGCTGTCGCCCCACACAGGCTCAGGTGGTGTCCAGCACACAGGTGCACAGCGGATTGCCAGGGCTTGGTCACCAAGGCGCACAGCCCCCTCAATTCAGAACAGCTTTCACATGCAGAGCAGTGAGAGCTCGTCCACTAGCTGCCGCCTGCCCAGTGCGTGGAGGTTTCAGTCTGCACTCGGCCGGCCCCAAGGCAGAGTGGCACATGGCAGAGGGCAGCTGTCGGTGGCAAAGAGCAGAGAGCAAATGCTCTCTACAGAGACAAGTCTCCCTTATTTTGCATTCAGGCTCTCTGCCCCAGGCCAGGTGTGGCACTCATACCCTTAAAGTCTAGAAGTCAGCCACACAACTGTGTGCAGCTTTAGCGGGACAAACACAAGCAACCACAACACTGGCCAGGCAGATGGCTCAGCGGAATAAGCACTTGCCTGGAAAGCCCAAGTGCCTGAGTTCAATCCCCAGTTCCACAAAAGAGAATCAAGAGAAAGACTCACGCACTCATCACCTTTGGTGGCAAATGCAGTGATGTCCCCAAGGCAGGGTGGCCGGGTTGTGGGGGCCGCCTGCAGCCTGGTACTCATGGCCAGACCCTGGCTCATCTCAGGACTCTGCAGCCAGAAAAGGACCAGAACAAGCAATCCGCTGCCTTGGAGAATTTTAGACCCGCAGCCTGCTGCATCTTAACAACACGGGGTACAAAGATCTCTTGGGTGCTGGGGAGATAACTCAGTGGAATAAGTGCTTACCTGGCAAGCACAAGGTTCTGAGTTCAATCCTTGGTACCACCAAAAAAAACCCAAAAACAAAAACAAAGATCTCCTAACCTGCTTCTTCCATTTAACTGAGCCCTGCTGCCTTTGAGCTCCTGCTGTGACCCGCATGCCCCTCACTGGAGGGTCAGCTGGCCTCCCTGCCTGCCGCTCTGCCCTCCCAGCTGCCCTCGTCATGAAAGCGAGGGCTCTGCCTCATGGCGCTCTGCGGCCTGCACCCCATTCTCTTACCTGCTTGGCTGCTTCCCCATCTCAGCTGTGGGCCCGAGCTGCCAGGGAGTCCTGGGCACACAAGAGGTTCGTGTCCCTGGGAGGTGGACCCGGGGGACAATGGGGGAGGCTGTCTAACTTCAGGAGCAGCCGCCGCTCTGATTCCCGAGGGACTTAGCCCCTTCTGATAACCTCCAAGGAGTTACTCGTGTTCACAGTGTGGACCCTCGCCACTGTCTATTTCCAAATTCCTTCTGCCTCCTCTGCAGAGCAAGCTCTGGCCCACAGCACTCTTAGCCTAGCCCCTGGGATTGGAGCCGCCGGCCTGATTCTGGTCTCTGTGGGTGCCGGGTCCTGGACACGCCACAAGCACCCCCTCCCAACCTTCCGTGTCTGGTGCCTTCTGTGAGCGGTCAGAGTCAGGGTGAGATTCCCACACGTGGCACCCTGAGCATGAAGCTTGGCTCCTGCTCTTGCTCTCATTTATGGGCGTTGTGAGTACAGCAAGGATGGAGCCCGGAGCCTCATAGGGTGAGACGCAGCCTCTAAAGCCAAATAATAACACCCCGTCTTCATGCGCTGCCCCTCGCAGGCGCACACTCTGAATATCTCTCTTCCACTCTTTCTGCCTTGGGCTCTGGTGACCGCCGTGCCAGGACACACGCTCCCCCTCCTAGGGTCTGTGTGTGCAGCCCCTGGCAGGGCAGTCTCACAGAGGAGTTGCCAGGAAATACGATCACTAACTCTTAGCTTTCGCCAACCAAAGAGCTCAGTGAATTAAAGCACCTGCAAGCAGGCACAAGAGCCGGGGGTCTGACCCTGCCTGTAATCCCAGCTCTCGGGAGGCTGTAAACAGGTGGATCGCTACAAGTCTGATCTAGTAGTGAAACCGTGAACACCCTGTAGACCCTTTCCTAAAAAATACAGAAAAGCAAAACACTTAGCCTTCTGAGAAATGGAGCCTGGCTCTCTTCGTGCCAGCTGGGGCAACCCCCGTGATAAGACGGCATGGGGCAGGTACGCTGCACTGGGTCACGGCAGGTGCATGCTGGGCCCGGGCACCGCCACGTGCTCTAGCAATGTGGAGGACACCTGGACACTCAGGAGGGCACAGGTGTCGTGGGGGTGTGGAGATGTCCTGGGGCCATCGTGGCGGGCACCTGTGGGTGCACCACTGCCTGGCTCTGCAGGGGGACACGTGACACTCAGCTCCCATCCAGGCTGAGGGCACCCAGCACCCAGAGTGAGTCCTGTGCCCCTGGGCTCTGGTGACAGTGGGGTATCTGTGTGCCGTGGGTCACGACAGTGGGTGCAGTGATAGAGAGGCTGATAAGGGGGAGCCGTTGGGGATATGGGCAGCTCTGTGCTTCAGAGCTGCGAGTCCCTCTGAAAAGTTGTTTTTTACTTTTTGGTGGTCCCAGGAATCAAACTCAGAGCCTTGCATTTGTCATGTAAGCACTTACTCCACTGAGCTGTCTCCCCAGCCCAATGAATCCTCTCTCTTATTGCTTACTTTTTTGTTTTGGTGCAGGAACTGAACTCGTAATTTCTCTGTGGTCCAGTGTTAGGGCCTGGAGTTCTCGACTCGTGAGCTCAGCTCACTTGCCAGGCGGTGCTGCACCACTGAGCTGTGTGCCCAGCCCTAAAAGGGTCTTTTATAAAGAGTGTCTCTTTATGGTGACATCACCCCAGTGGGGCTGACCTAGCGGACAGGTCTCTGTCCTGGTCAGAGGCCTGCCCAAGGTGGCGTGGCCATGACCCGGCTCGCAGCCTGTCTGTCCAGGGAGGTGGCTGACTTGGAAGCAGCCCCTGTGCGGGACCCTGGGAGGAGCTTGCCAAAAGCTCTCCTGAAAACAGCGTGTGAACCGCAAGCAGAGAACCCAAAACAAAACAGATTCTTGTTTTTGGAATCCTAAAACAGAATAGAAACCAAGTCGTTATTCCCAGGGCCATAATAGCTTCCCTGACCTGGTCAGCCACGCCAGGAGCAGGCCGCTGGCTCTCCTGCAGGTGACAGCCCGCCCCACGTCCCCCTCTGTCCCTCAAAGAGGCAGATGTGCTCTCGCTCTGCGGCACCAGGCGGCCCCGTCGGTGAGCTGGGCCAGCTGCCTGCCTGTGTCCCCCTCCTGTGGCCCGAGAGGTGAGGGCCCAGCCGTTTTTGCTTGGGAAGCTACAGCCAGACAGGGTGTGGCGAGAAAGTAGGGCCTTTAACACTAGCCCCTGCCCAGCTGGTGTGGAGCTGGTGGGGGCTGCATCCTCACCCCCAGCCACTCCGGGGGCCCCAGCACTGCCATAGACTCAGCAGAGGCCTGGTGGGTGGCAGATCGGGGCCCAAGGCCATCTGAGCCTCCTTCCCGAGGACTCTGTGCCCAGGCCTCTGTGGGCAGTGTCCACAGGCCGCCTGCCTGAGACATAGCCTCTGCCTTCCCCCGGGGCCACACGTGCCTGCTGGCCACAGCCAGAGCCAGGGCTTCCGGCCATTGTCCGGAGCAGCCTGGGTCAGGAAGCTGCTGTCCCCAGTGGGGCCTGAGGATGGAGGAGGGAGCCTGGAGACAGTCTAGCAGAGTTGCGTGTGACACTGACACTACCAGGGTGATCGGTCCCGCTCCAGTGACCACACGGCCTGTGTTGTCCCACCTTGCCCGTAAAAGGCCTGGACCCCCTTCCCAGGACCACCCTTGGGAGCAGGTGGGAAAGGGCAGAGCTGGACATGGGATGCTGGAGGAAGCAGGGGCCACAGGTGGGGGACTGGGTCTTGACCCTCTCTGAGCAGGGACAGGAAGTGGGACGAAGTGAGGCCAGCAGTGGCCCTGCGGGACCAGTGCGGCCTGGGCTCTGTCTGCATCTGCCACGTGCTGTTCCGAGCTGTGGTCTCTCCTGACAGTGGGGATATGGTGGCCTTCATGTGTCCTGAGCTTGCCAAGAGGGGCCGGGCACCTCTACCCTGACAGTGGGGAGGGGCAGGCCCAGAAGACAGGGAGCCCCTAGACCCAAGGGAGCTCAGGGCTGGTGTGTCCCCAGTGCCCAGGCCTGCAGCAGTGGGAGGAGCCTCCCCTCTCCTCCCCTCCCTCCGCCCCCGGCCAGCTGTAGACCTGGCTGCAGCTGGTTCTGGGCACTGAGGCAGAACACTGAGACATTCCAGTGGGCAGCAGAGCCCTGGCTCACGTCCTGGGGTTCCCAGTTAGTCAGCAGCCAGGACAGGCCTCCGCGGAAACCCAGCCCCACTGGCATCTGCGGAGAGCCAGCCTGGGCACAGCACGGAGCATGGACGCCACTTCTAGCCCTGCAGGGGTGTCGAGCAGGGGGTGCCCAGCCACCGATGCCCCTGCCGTCCCCGCATCTTGCTAGAGGAGGACAGACCTGCTCTGGAGTGGATGCTTCGCAGGTTGTCCAGGGGGCCAGCTGCTCTGCAGCCCCAGCACAGGCTGCCTGGCCTCCAGACAGCCCGTGAGTCCCCAGTGCCCCAAAAGGGCCCCCAAAGAGACTCCTACATGCTCCCCGCCCCACCCTCCAGCACACAGTGTGCAGTAAGATGCGACAGCTCTGTTCTATCCTCACCAGTCCCCTGGTTTCCCGGGTGAGCCAGGGGCTCTGCGATGAAAGATAATGGTTTAGAACCGGGCGTGGTGGCGCATGCCTGTAATCCCAGCACTCAGGAGGCTGAGGCAGGAGGATTATTGCGAGTTCAAGACCAGCCTGAGCTACAAAGTGAGCTTAAGGCCAGCCTGAACTGCATAGTGAGACCCTGTCTCAAAAAGACAAAAATAAATAAATAAATAACGGTTTAGGGCCAGGGGTATAGCTCAGTAGCATACCACCTGCCTGTCATGAGTTCAATTCCTGGTAGAAAAAAACAAAACAACAGTGGTTTAGGAGGATGGTGAAGTAAACATTATGACCCCAGGTACACCCACGCAGACACACACGTCAGGGAGGCGACACTTGGGTCCTCCAAGACACTTGCACATGCGGGCGGGCAGCAGCGTGTTCACCACGGCCAAGGAGAGAGCCCCCAAATGCCTGACGTAGGGGTATAAACCTCCCCTGTGTGTGCACACAATGAACAAACTGCGATCCACACGACAGCCTTGGGGCCTAGAGCCCAAGGCGGTCAACAGAGAAGAGGCGAGGAGGAGAGGCCGCTGCTTCTGTGAGAGCTCTGGGCCTGGCGAAATCAGAGGCAGACGCGGGGACAGCGAGGGTGACATGGGCTGCAGGCTGCTAGAATCCATGGTGGCCAGGTCACATGGTCTGTGTCTGTCCCCAAACCCGCTGGCCGCATCTCAGGCAATCTGTCCCACCCCTGGTGGACACTGAGGCAGAAGCACCTGGAGGTCTGAGCCCGCCCAGGCTGCACACAGGGGCCCCTGGCTCTACAGTTTCCCGGTTAGGGATGGCCCCCCTCTCCCACCAGCCAGGGCCAGAGTCCAGGGACAGCATGGGACAGGGCTCAGGCTCTGGGCTGCAGAAGGCCTGCCCCGGCCACCGGGTCCGGGTGGGGAATCTGCAGTATCCACCCAGGCCCTCACAAGATGGCCATGGAGTGCTGTTTTGATACCCTGACACCCCCAGGGCTCCTCACCAGCCTCAGTTTCCCCCTTGGGGCAAAGAGCACAGGTCAGTGGTCCTTAAGACCCCCGGAGCCCCGTTCCCAGGAGCTGGTACTCCACCTGCCCCTCCAGGAAGAGGCCTCAGACCACATTCCTGCCCCTCCCACAGCAGCTCCCCGCAGGAGTGGCCGGGCTTCCTGCAGACCCCAGCCCTTGACGTAGTCCCTTCCCCTCGGCAGGGGCCCCATTGTTCTCAGCCGACCCCCCATCTGCCCCCACACACACGCACTTCCTGCTTCCTGCCTGAGAGGAAACAGAGATTTCTGGCCCTGCCAGGCAGATGCCTGTTTTCCCGTCTTTACACATTCGAGGGTATTTTAGTAAAATAAGAGGAACAGGCCAGTGGGGCTGGGGTGCAGGAGCCAGAGCACCCACGGGCTCTGAACTTGGGGCTGCCCCAGGCTGGGGTATCAGGGCCTCCTGGGAGCCTTGGTCAGGGTGAGCCCAGTCACAGAGGCAGAGGAGCTGGCCCCTGCAGCCCACGATGGCCCGGTGAAGGGGGACCGCAGCTCCCCCAGCCCCAGCCCCAGGGAGCGGCCCCACCCCACCCCACCTGGCTTGGGAGTGGTCCTTTGGCCGCTGCTTCCTCCTCTGTCCACAGGCGGGACGTGGAGGCCGGGCCGGGGCTGCTGACCCAGCGCCCACCTCCACGACGTGCTTGCGCCAGCTCTCAGGGACTTCCCTCTCCGAGCTAATGGCTGCCCACCCAGGGGGCTGGCTGGGGCTTGGGTCCCGGGCACACACAGGGAGCCCAGGTCCAGCACACCCAACTTCCTCCACCCCTACAGGAAGCTCAGCCAGCTGGGAGGAGCCTGACTCCCAGAAGAGACCAAGATGGGGAGTGGATGGGGGGCTGGGGTACAGAGGGGGGCCACGGATGGGGGCCCTAGCCCTGCAGGGTCCTGTGGGGCCGGGGCGCAATGCGCCCGACCCCATGTCCTTCCCGAGGGGGCCATTCTGTGGGTCATCTCCCGACAGGACTGGAACACCAGTCTGGGGTGCCCCCAGGACTCCTGGGAAGGCGGTGCTGTTTGTGGGTGCTGGAGCCCCAGGAGCTGCCAGGTACTCGCTGGCTTCCTGCGGCTTCTGGGGCCGCCCAGGCATGTGTCCAGACATCGAAGCTTCCGTGTCCCCTCGTGTGTCCCTCATGACGGGGCAGGGGCTGCACACATGGACCCCAGGACAGGGCAGCACAGTGACAATCGGGGAGCGGGCCCTGGTGTCCCAGGACAGGGTGCTCACTTTGCAGGCACTCACGGTGACGCCTCCGCTGCCATCTCCCCACAAGGTGGGCAGCCGGGCCTTGCTCCAGGCTCGCAGGGTCCTGAGGCATGCACAGAGCCCAGGGTGGGGGCACTGTCTGATCTCCCCTTTGGGGCATTCTGTGAGGCCTGAGGGTGGTGGCAGAGGCACTCAGGTGGGAAGTGGGGCAGCTGGCAGGGTGAGCCTGGTCACAGAGAGTGTCGCCCAGGCAGGGCCTGGGCCTCAGCGCAGCTGGGCGATGGGGAGATACCTCCTGGACCTGGCCTGAGCGCCAACGGACGGGCAGTAGAGGGTGGTCACTTCAGGGAGGTGGCCCAGGAGGGGAGTCTGGGGCTCCGGTGTCCTTGGTGCTCAGGGTCCCTGTCCCTCATGTCTTCGGCCTCCACTAAACACTGCCAGCCCTGGACAGGGGGCTTTGTCTGCAGGTGGGCAACTCAGTCACCACACAGGGGCATTGTGCGTGCAGGGCTTCTAAAGCCTCTGGGTAGCTGGAGGCCCTGTGGGCTGTCTCTCCGCACAGACTCCCTTGGGCATGGGCCTGGCCCAGGTGAACACCAGCCTCGACACCTCTGGCCTCCTTGGGGGAGGGCCACAGGGCCACGCGCATCCTCCTGTGGCAGGTGGGCCACTTCTGGTTGAAGCAGGCTGGTGGTGGCTGACAGAGCTATTCTGTCCCCAAGGCTGGCCAGCTGGGGGATAAACAGGAAGCCCCTTCTCTCCACACTCCGCTGCATCTTTCCTTCCTGCAGCCCAGCTCTCCTGCCCAGCCTCGGCCACAGGCCTCGTCCACCCTCTCTCTGCGAGGCCAGGAGCCCCACAGTGAGGGATCTGAGGAGGGTCCCCAAGGCTCAGGCTGACCCCACTGCGCCTCTGCCTTTGTCCCGTGACTGTCGACCTGGGAACAGAAGCAGGCAGGCCGGAAGCAGCGGTGACCACACAGCCCCATGTGAGGGCGCACAGGGAGACTCAGGCCAGGTAGGGAGGACCTGCAGCCGCTGGCCGCCCTGGGCCTGCCCTGGGCACAGAGGGTTTGCCTCAGAGCTCCTGGGGCCCATGAGGAGCAGAACCACTAGGTCTCCAGGGTGGGCAGGGACGAGCATGGGGTACCCTGCCACAGTGGGGCACGCAGACCCGGGCAGGAGGCACCCAATTTCTCCCAAGTGTTCAGTGGCCTACACGGTGCCCAAGACAGTGAGAAGCCGCAGCCTCCAGGTGCGCACCTCTGGGTGGGGGATCCCGCCTGTCCCCGTGGAGGATTTTCAGTGGCTGGCACAGAGCAGGCCCCACCTACACGGCACCCCCCAATCTCCCTGCCTCCACCTGCCCGGCATGCCCCATGTCAGCCGGGGCAAGCTGCACAGAGCAAGCCTGGCACTCGGGGTCTGAGCCAAGGGGGCACAGAAGGCTGAGTGCGGATGGTGCACAGGTTCACCCCCAACACACAAGAGGGGATGTCCTCCGACCCACGCGGGCTTGGCAGTGACTCCCGCCGCTCTCTGCCACCCTGCCAGAGCCAGGCCTGCAGCTGGCCGCCAAGGCCAGGGGCACAGGAGGGCTGGGGTTCCTGAGACGAGATGGGCAGCAGCGGCGCCTCGCCGCTTACTGCCCTGGCCTCAGTGTCCTTTCTGTACACAGCAAGATCAGGAGCTGTACAAGGCAGCACATGCCTGTAATCCCAGCCTTAGAAGGCTGAGGTGGGAGGGACCGCCATGAGTTCAAGGCCAGCCTGGGCTGCATAGTGAATTCCAAGCAGGCCTGGACTTCACAGAAAAATCCTGTCTCATTTATATATATGGGCTAAGCAGCCATCCCCTGTACTGGCTGAATTGTCCATCCAGAGCCAAGATAGGAACCCAAGGGTGGGGCTGGGGTGGGCAGGACCTGCTGGAGTGGGGAGAGGAGACCTCCAGAGTAGAGGGCACCAGTGTAGAAAGCCCTCTGGCAGGCAGACAGGCAGGCAGGCGGAGTGGGAGCTGCATGTGGAGATGGGGGCAACACTACCACCTTTACCCCGCTGATCCCAGCAGACCCTGTGCCTGAGAGCCAGGCGTCCCCTCCTGCCCTCACCACCCTGCTGCTGGCCCCTCTCCTGGCCCCATGGGGCAGATGGGGAAACTGAGCCCAGGTGGAGCTATACACCCTCAAGAGTGGCAGGGGCTGGCCAAGCCTAGGTCCCTTTGGCTGAAGCCACTGTCCCTGGCTGTAGCCAGGTACCTGCCACAGCCCCTTCCCTTGGCCAGGGGACCTTCCAAGCTGCTCTTGATGTCCTCTTGGCCCAAGTTGTTCTGCAGGGCACAGCAGGGTTTGGGAGGCTCAGGGACACAAAATTGGGCATCCCCACCTGAGCAGGCAGGGGTGACCCCAAAGCAGGGCTTACACCCCAAGGTTGGCCAGGGTGGCAGGGCCCACAGTGGTCAGGGCATGTCCTTGGCACACACCCTCCCTGCACCACACTGCAGCATCTGTGCTCCAGACCTGCAGGACAGGGACCACCCAGAACTTGAGGTGCACCCTCCCTGTTGGCCACCCTGAGATGCCTGCGTTGCTGCCCCCACCCCATCTGCTGGGTGGGGTAAGGAGGGCTTCGCACTTTCTGTCCCCCAGTCCTGGGTGTTCCTTGGGAGCTGCAGGTTTCTAGGGCAGGGTGCCCATACCCCCAGGGAGCTTTTTCAGGGTGTCCTGCCCTCCCAACCACCCCTTTCCCCTGGGTCCTGCTGCCCGCCACCCTCCCCAAGGCCCTAGTGTGTCACATACATCTGGGGGCTGGGGGTCCTTGGGCGACTCCAGGGGCTCAAAGATGCAGAAGGACCCTTCTATTGGCCACACAGATGTGCACATGCAACCTTGGGGGCACCCTGGGCTGCATCCTCTTCCCCAGGGACACCAGCAGGCTGAAGTTTAGCCCCAGCTTGTCTCTGGTGGCTCCAGACCCAGACCTTGCAGTCTCAGGGGACAGCTCCCCTCCCCTGCAGCGCAGCCAGCCCCTCGACACTCAGGGCCCCGGCCCCCACCGCCCCTCAGCCTCCTGTTTGCTCCCTGACAGATCCCGTTATCAGCAGAGAACACACACAGGAAGTCCGGCTGGGAAGGGCCCATCCCAATCCCGATTTACTCCAGCCGGAGCATAAAAAGCCACCCTTCCTTGCCTGGGAGGTGCCTCTGTGCCCCGGCTGCTGCCCCGCAGGCCAGATGGAGGTTGCAGGGGACAGAGCAGGAGGTGCCCCAGGGTGGCCAGGGGGCCCAACGCTCCTGCAAGGGGCAGGACCTGTGCCTGGTCCAAGGTGGTGGTGGAGGTGGTCCAGGCCAAGCCCATGTGGTATCAGGTATGCGAAGCACCGCTGCAGGGGCAGGGAGCAGTGTTTCCTGGACTCCCCAGGAACCACTGGGCATCTGCTGGTGGGGCTCGAGCCTGTCTGGTCTGGATTGGGCTATCTTTCTTCAGGCTAACTCCTGCTCTCAAGGAGGGGGCTCTGGGCCCTTGGCCTGGCCTAGACCCAGCTCTCAGCTTAGCTACCCACTTCCTGGCCCCCTGTGCTGCCCAGAGGAGCCCAGGGGCCAGCAGCAAAGCTCTGCTACCCAGAGGAGGACCCTCATCTCCTCTGTGGCGAACTGGTGCGCCCAGGGCTGGGTCTTCTCTCCTTGCTCCTGGTGTGGACAAGAACTCCTGGGGACCGCGGGGTATTGGTGGAGGACTGGCCCCATCTCTAGCCCAGATGGGTCCAGAGCAGTCCCCACCTCCTGCCGGGCTGGCTCAGGGACAGCTCTGCAAAGGCCAAACCTGGCCCCTGGGGAGGCTTCCCGGCACCCAGCTCCTCTGTGGCCGCCCCTCGCTCAGCCTTTCTCCTCTCCCCAGGCCGGGTGGGCCACTCTTCAGGTGGACACACCCAGGCCCCAGAGAGCGCCAATGTGGACAGCCACCCTGTATCTCAAGGCAAGCAGGGGAGGTGGAGTGCGGGTCACAGGCCACAGGAGGACAGCTCTAGAGACAAGGGCAGGGGTGTGGTGGGGCACAATGCTCTCCCACCTAGGGCCTGGAGCCCCACTCCACCCTTCCCTGCCCCAGGACTGGCTGAGAGCTGCCCTGCTGGGATCTAGGGGTTCCAGAGACCTAGGACCCCCATCCCAGCAGTGAGCCCTGCCACCCTCAGAACCATCCATGGGGGCCTTCAGGGCCCCTTGGTCCAGAGTAGTGGTCACTGAGGAGACAGGAAGAGGTCTCTGGGCTGGAACCTCCCTTCCTTCAGCTGAAGCTGTCTGGAGGCCCCATGCCGAGCTAAGAGCCCATCGTTCCCCTCTTATAGGCAGGCCCCGCGCCCACCCAGGCGTGCTGTGGGGCTCAGCCTCTCCTCTCAGTCCTGCATTCCCAGAGGGGAACTGGAGTCCACTCTGGCCAGAGTGCTCTGTGGTTGCCAGTGCAACATGCCAGCTCATCCTGGGACAGCAGGGTGGCAGGAGCAGTAGGGACCCTGCAGCTGCATCAGTCCTGGACTCCAGCCCTTCCCAGCCTCAACTCCAGGGTGACCAGGGCTCTGCCCAGCTCTGATCCGCACCCTGGCTTTGACCCTCAGTCCGCAGGGCCGGCGAATCATGTGTGGTGTCTTGTGCCCAGAGGAGCGGCTGCCACGGGGGTCCAGGGGATGATGGTCGTCCAGCACCAGGTGAGTCCACAACAGCCAGAGCATGGCGACCTATTCCCGCGTGCGTGCCTGGGACCAGCGGGTGCGTCTGAGGCATGGCCGGGGAGTGCGCTCAGAGCTCACACACAGTGAGAGCCCGCTGCACGGGCTCTGACATTGCCGGGTCCTGTGTGCCTCGCTTAAAAAGGAGGCCAGAAAAGAGACAACAGCCCAGAGCCCCTGGCGGGGACCAGAGGCAAGGGCGTGTCCTTAGGGAGGATCACTGAGAGTGGTTCTGGCTGCTCCATGTGAGGAGGGTCCCCACCTAGCTGACCACGGTGAGGAAGGGTCACATCTGGTGCTTCCTGGGACCCTGCTCAGTGCCACAGGGCTCCAGGCCCCTCTAAGACTGCCTCACTACCTGATAACGTGACTGTGGAGCTGGTCGCCTCTGCTGGCCTCAGTTTCCCCATCTGCTCAATGGGGTGGGGCGGGCCCAGCGAGCCCACGGGGTAGGGGCGGGGCTGCGGCGCGGCCGCTGGCGGGCGGGGCCGGGGGCGGGGCTGGGGCGGGCCGGGGCGGGGCCGGGGCGGGCTCGGGGCCCCACTGCGCGGCGGCGGCGCGTGCGCGCCCGGATCGCACGGTGAGTGCGGAGGCAGCGGGGGCGCGGGCTGGGCGCTCGGGGCGCTCGTGCGTGGGCGGGGAGGCCGGGGCGCGGGGCTGGGGGCGGCCGCCCGCTCGACGCCTGGCGACCGCGGGAGCCCAGAGGTGAGCGCGGGGAACCCTTGCCCGTCCCGGCCGCCCCGGAATGGGCCCGGCGGCCCCGCGCACTGGCGCCCCCTGCTGGGCCCCGCGACCCCGTGCCCAACGCGGAGCCTAGGGCGTTCTAGGGGCGCCGCGGCGAGGACGCCCTCCGGGGCCGGCCGCAGTAGCGGGGCCCCCTGTTCACCCAGTCCCCGGCGGGCCGCGGGGCCGGCAGGTGGGAGGCAAGGTGGCAGCCTGG
Source organism: Ctenomys sociabilis (assembly GCA_004027165.1). Classification (NCBI taxonomy): domain Eukaryota; kingdom Metazoa; phylum Chordata; class Mammalia; order Rodentia; family Ctenomyidae; genus Ctenomys; species Ctenomys sociabilis. The sequence goes on from PVKA01012759.1 coordinate 16,977, forward strand.
GCCAGCGACACCGGAGGGCCGGGACACCCGAGCACCCACAGCTGCGGGGCTCCCTCTGGCTTGGGCAAAGCATGACTTTCAAAAATCGAGTCTCCTCACATAGTTCCCTTTCTTGTCTGCGCCCCTCACCCTTGAGCGTGCTGGGGCGAGGGTAGTGGGCCGTGGCATCTGGAGGCACAGGCTCCCCAGGCTGCAACCCGACCCCTCTGGGCACCCACGGGCCCACCTCCTTTCAGGTTCCAAGTTCTGGCAGGGCACATGTCTGCCCAGAAACCTCTGTGCCCATCACCCTAGACACCTCAGCTCAGCAGCCCCTGCCTCTGGAGTATGCAGGGGACCCCACATACCCTGCCTTTTCACTGAGGACTGAAGGGCTGTGGGAAGCAGGCGCAGGCTTTCCTGTGGGCCTGGCCAGCAGTCAAGGCTCGGTAAACGCCCAGGACGTGGGCATCAGTGAGCTCGACTGCCAGATCTGTAGGGGCATCTCAGAGACTCTAGCAGCAGCTAAGGGAACTGAGTCTCCAAAGGGGATAGTTTTACCCTCTTGCCTCAGGGGACCTCCAGGTCATGGGCCATTCTGGGCTGGAGATAGGGTGTTGGAGGGCTGCTCCCTGCCTAGGTTGGCCATAGGTATTCTCCTGCCGGCCTCAGAAGCCTCGCGCCCAGGAACAACGCCTGCCCATCCCACGGTGCTCTTGGGCGCTGGCTCAGCATTACACAAACAAGACACCTAAATCCAGGATGGGTGAGATGGCCCTGCCCTCTTGTGACCCTGAGGGCCCTAAATCAGGCCCTGCTTGCCCTCAGGGTGCTGCAGGCAGAGCCCAGCGGGGCTAGGTGTCCCCGCTGCCACCCTCAGGGTCCCTGGCAAGTGTGAGCAGGCCGTGAGAAGCCAGGATTCTAGCCAGAGAGGACCTACAGGGGACTAAAGGGTGTGTGCTGTACTCCAGGCCACCCAGGGGAGAAGGCCCCCACTCCGGGAGACGCAGGCATGTGGGGCTCCCGGGAGCTGCTGCTGCTGTGGTTCCTAGTGTTGGCAGTGGGTGGCACCGGGCATGCCTACCGGCCCAGGTGAGCCAGGGCGTCCCAGTCCAGAAGGGGATCCCCATGGGCTCCTCCCGAGGGCCCTTCCCAAAGTCCCGGTTCCAGGCTGGGAGGGTCCTTGCTCTGCTCCTCTGACCCTGCCCCACCCCCAGCCGCAGGGTGTGTGCTGTGGCTGGGGCCACCCCAGGCCCCGTCTCTGAGTCCTTCGCACAGCGTGTGTACCAGCCCTTCCTCACCACCTGCGATGGGCACCGGGCCTGCAGCACCTACCGGTGAGTGCCCCAGGCCAGGCCTGCCTCCCTGCACACTGGCTGCAGTCATGTGTGGGGACCCCTTTCTGAGGCCCACGACCCTGGGTCTTCAGGATGGGCAGCCTGTTAGCTTTGGGAGGACGGGGCCCTACAGGGCACCCTGTGTTTAGCGTCTGCCCAACCTTGCCTGGGCCTCTCATTTCAGAGGTGTTCACTTCCCCCAAAACCCACCTCAGCCATGCGGTCTCAACCTTGGTTCCAGCGTGTACCCCTCTCCCCAGAGCCCCCAGGGGCCTTTTTCCTGAGCACAGAGAGCTCCGCCTCCTCTCTGCACAGAAACATCTAGGAAAGCTCCAGAGGGGTAGGAGGGGTGGAGCAGAGACCCACCTTTGTCATGGGAGTGGCGTGAGTCAGTCACCCCAGCTACTTGGGAGGCCAGATTGCAAGGTCAAGGCCATGTAGAGCAAGTTTGCAAGACCCTGTCTCTAAATTTAAAAAAGTTTGTGAGTTCAAGACCAGCCTGGGCTACAGATTAAGCTCTAGGCCTGAACTGCATAGTGAGACACTCTTAAAATGACAAAACTAAATAAATAAGTTGAGATTGGAGATGTGGCCCAGTGGTAGTGCATTTGTCAAGCATGTGTGAAGGCCAGATTCGGTCTTCAGCTCTTATTTACGTATTTGGTACAGTCTCACTGTGCAGCTTGGACCCATAGTGATCCTCCTGTTTTCAGCCTCCCCAGAGCTGGATTACAGGTGGTGACACCACACCCGCTCTCAGTGGCAGGCTCATTGCACCCACAGGCACGGCCAGTGCTCAAACCCTGGGTCCCTGTGCTCACCTAAGCAGGCCCTCAGTCTGCTGAGCTATCTCGCTGGCCCAAATACTCACTCTCTTGCACACAAGGAGTTCTGTTTTTGTTTTTCAGTACTGGGGACCAAACTCAGGACCTTGCACTTACCAGGCAGGCATTTATGCCATTGAGCTATCTCTGGTGTAGCCCAGCAAATAAATAAGTAAACATAAGTTCACAAACATGACTCTATTCCAGGGAAGCAGCCTAAATCCTCAAGTAGGGAGGTACTGGCTGAAGAGCACCCTTAGCACTAGGGGCCCAGAGCTCAGGAAAGAGCAGAAGGGCTAGTTTGGTTCTGCCAGAGACTCACTATAGGGCAGGACCAGCTGCCCCCTAGGGTGCCCATCCCAGGAGCTTGAAGGAGTCCAGTGGCACGTGGCACTGCCAGGTGTGGCCAGGCTTCTGCCCTGCCCCAGGGTGTCATTCAGCACCAGGCACTGCAGTGAGAAAGGCTATGGAGTGAACCATGTTCCTGGGGGAAGGGACTCTGGGGATACCCTGGGGGACGGTCCAGGTACCCTTAAGCTGGCAGGCTGAACACATGGAAACTCCAGCCCCCTCATGCGTCAGGCCCCCTGAACCCCTCTTGCCCCTACAGAACCATCTACCGGACCACCTATCGTCGTGGTTTGGCACTCAGCCCTACAAGGCCTCGCTTTGCCTGCTGCCCGGGTTGGAAAAGGACTGGTGGGCTTCCTGGGGCTTGTGTAACAGGTGAGGGGCAGGCCTGTGGTACTGTGCCACACCCTGGCGCAAGGGAGCCCAGTCCCCACTCCAGCAGAGCCCCCTCCCGCCACGACTGAATGGTGACAGCTTCCGTGGTCCACAGCAATATGCCAGCCGCCATGTGGGAACGGAGGGAGTTGCGTCCGGCCTGGCCGCTGCCACTGCCCTGCGGGCTGGCAGGGCAGCACCTGCCACACAGGTGAGGCTGCCTGCCCTCCTGGCCTGCGCCCTCTGGTTTCCCCATGCAGCAGGCCCTTGCAGCATCTGTGCCTGACGCCCTTCCTGCAGATGTGGACGAGTGCAGCGCCGGAGGGGCAGGCTGTCCCCAGGGCTGTGTCAATACCGCGGGCAGTTACTGGTGCCAGCACCGGGATGGGCACAGCCCATCTGCCGATGGGACACGCCACCTACCCACAGCAGGGCCCCCCAGAGTGACCCAACACACCATGACAGGTACGCTCAGCCCCCATCTCCGATGCCATCTGCTCCGGGCGGTGGCTGAGGCATCACCCTGTGCCACGACATGGGGGCAGCCACTCTGGGTGGCTCCTATCCAGAAGGCACGAGAGGGCAGCCGAGGCCTCTCAGCCACGTGAGGTAGCTGCCCAGCTGGGGCTGCCTCCCTCCCGGGCTGACATCCTGGAGATGTACCTCTGCTGGTGACAGGACATTATTACTTTTGGTACGCGCTGTGACACTTCAAACTCGTACCGTGAGTAATAATGCGCTGTCGGCAGCTCAGCATCAAGACGCCTTGGACCTCAATGAGAAACCCATCAGCATAGCAGGACCCAGGGTACTAGTGCTAAGGGGTGTGCAGGGTGGGCGGGCCCAGGGCTGGGTGCCACAACTGCTGAGTGGATGGCCGGGTGGGGCAGGGGCTCCCTGACCGGTGCTGGCTCTGCCCCAGGAGTGGACCCCGTGGCGAGGGCAGAGGTGCAGAGGCTGCAGGCTCGGGTCGAGGCGCTGGAACAGGTGAGGCCTACAGGGGAAGGTGGCTGTGGGTGTCAGGCTGGGGCTGCAAGATAACCTGGCCAAGGCTTTGCACCAGGCTCTCCAGGCCGCAGGTGGAGTGGGATGCAGGCTGAGCCGCCCTACCGGCCAGATGCCTCCCGCGGAGCCTGGGCTCTGGGACGGAGGCCTGAGCAGTGCGGACAGGCCCCCAGCACCCTAACTCCAGTGCCCCTGGCCTAGGCTCTTGTGGGGCAACAGCGCTCCCCAGTGGTCAGCAGATTCTCTTGCCCCCTGGTCACCCCAGCCCTGGTGTCCCACAGAAGCTGCAACTGGTGCTGGCCCCCCTGCACAGCCTGACCTCATGGGCCCCAGACGAGGGTCCGCAGGACCCCGGCAGCCTCCTGGCCCACTCCTTGCAGCAGCTGGACCGCATCGACTCGCTGAGCGAGCAGATCTCTTTCCTCGAGGAGCAGCTGGGGTCCTGTGAGTGCCGTCACCTCCCCACCCTCAGAGCCCCTGGCTCTTTGAGGGGAGACAGGAGAACCCAAGAGCAGCCACAGGCTGGGTGACCCAGCCTCCAGTCTCCTGCAAGGACCTCTGACAGCCATCTCGGGCCCAAGGACTGAGCCCACAAAGCCCACTTCCCCCTGGCCATGGCCCATGCACTCCTGTCCCCATCCCTCCAGGGGCTCCTAGGTGTCCAGCAGGCCAGCATGGACCCCCACCTGGCTCTCCAGGGCCTGAGGGAAGGTACGAGGGCTCCCTAGCTGTGCTGGGCTGGGATGTGTGACAGGCAGCTACCTGAGGTGGGGTGGACTTGTCCCCATCAGAATAAACATGAGACTTGAGGTCTGGTGTCAGTGGATAGACTGGACCTCAGGGAGGGTGCTGGCCTCACAGCAGTGCAGCAGGGGGCTCCATCTCCCCACCACTCTGCAGCAGCCCTTGCCCACCATCTTGAGTGACCACAGCATACCAGGCACTTCCAAGAGTCCGTTTATAAAAATGAACTGTGTGCAGCATAGGCGCTGCAGATAGCCCTGGTGGCTGGTGGTGTGGCAGACCAGGAGTCTTGGCCTTGAGCCCGTCTCCCTGAAAGCCTGATACAGGCTGTGGCCTGGACCCAGGGGCCCCCCAAAGGCCTGATGGCTCGGCCCTCTCTGGATCCTAGAGGCATGGGTGTGAGGGTGGGGGTCCCTGCTTCTGGCAGACTCCACAGGGGATGCTGGGAACCTCGAGCTGGGGCTTCCCGCTGTGAGGCCAGATGAGAGCTGGGAGGCAACACAGTGTTCAGCAGTCTGGGGCCCCCTCTGTACGTGCGGCCTCATGCCCCCCACCCCACTGTGGCATGCTACTGCGCTGGCTGGTCCTTGGGCCCCTTGGCCACCCCGTTCTCCTGGGGCCATGTGGATATCTCCAGAAAGGTGGCTCTCATGGCTCGGTGGCAGGTGTCCATGAGTTTGGGAACGTCACCCACAGTGAGGCCAAGGGTGGGGACAGCATCCAGAACTTGTACTTTGATTGTTCCTAAGGAAGAGAGTGGTAGCTGTCAGTGAGCTGGGAGGTCCCTGAGCCACCACCCTGGCTTCTCTACCTGGCCATCCTGTCCCCAGCTGGCCTTGTCTGTCACAGAAGCAATGGTGACCCGAGAGGACCCAACTATGCTCCATGTGGCCTTGGTGGGAGAAGAGCCTGGCTCTTCCCCAATGTTGCTTTAACCTCTGACCCTCTCCTTCCCACCTGGACACAGAGAACCTTGTGCCAGCCAGGCACCCTGTCTGGGCAGGGAGTGAGCCATGTGCTCTGTGGTCAGTGGTCCAGGGGTTCAGGCCATCTACAGGGGGTCAGGCTTGGGCTACCTGTGTGCCCTTGACAGACTCAATGTCCTCACCTGGAAAAGGCCACTGCCACCACTGCCAGGGGCCAGCAGAGCAGTGAGGTGCGGCACTGCTGGGCCTCATGCTCGGGTCCAGCGCTCACCCCAGTGGTGGCTCTGGGGTCCAGAGTCACCTACGATCCCTGCCAGGCTCACCTGAGGTGAAGAGCTTGGTTCGGAGGTTGTAGAAGGAGGAGAACGAGGAGTATACCACAGGAATGACAGGCACCTGCGGACAGGGACATGCGCGTCCAGGCAGGCAGGGGCGGCCTCCTCCCTGCTAGGACTGTGCCAGGTGCCCCAGGACAGACCACGCGCCAGGCTAGCACGTGTGTGCTTCCAGCAGTGGGCCATAATGCTAGTGGGGCCCTAGATATCAGCTTAGCTGGAGGAAGGGCTGCCTCCCTGCCCCCCAGCCACCCCGAGGGGGTCAGGAGAGGGGTGCGGCTGCCGCATTCCTGGAAGGCACGAGGGTCAAATCCTGCAGTGACAAGTGGCTTCCGAGGTAATCATTAACTGCAGGAGGCTGAGCTCAGCTGGCCTAGGGAGGTAGCTGCTGTAGTCCCCAACGTCTGGTGTTTCCTCTGCTCTGGGGCTTGCTGGTGTGGCCCCCACTCTTACTGCCATTAACCCCAGCAAAACCCAGGCAGGGAGGTAGAGAGGTGCCAGCTGGCCAGCCCAGCTCACTCTGCGGTGGCAGGGGGACACCAGAGAAGAGAGGCTGCTGGGCTCAGCCAGCAGGATGAAGCCCCTTCCCTGACCCCAGCACAGGCTTCCCCAGCCCCAACGCGAGAGCCACCAGGGGGGCACATCCTGATGCCCCTGGGTATGAAAGGCACACTGCCCAGCCCCACCGCAGCCTGAGCCCTGAGAGGCCCTGGGTCAGAGGTGGCACGCTGCCCTACCTGCTCTGGCCTAGCCTTCTAGGCCAGACACTGGGCCTTAGGCACAGGCAGCTCCCCAGGGCTCAGCAGGGAGCAGGTGCCTCCCTGTACCATCTGCCACCCCAGACAGCCAGCAGAGGGTGCTGGAGCCAGTTGAAGTGCCACTCGGCCTGAGCTGCAAAGGGCCAGTGCTGTCCCCAGCAGGCCAAGGTCCCAGGGGCTCTCATGGCAGTGAGGCCCTGTTCCCACCCAGCTGGGGCCAATCTCAGAGATCCCCTGAGCACCAGCCTAGCTGGACCTCAGCCACTGCCACCCGGACTCCTTCTACCCCTGCCCACCCAGGAGTACCCTGCCTACCTGGGTCTGGATGGCCAGGTAGAAGGCTCCCTTCTTAAAAGGCAGCAGGTCCCCGTTGTCATTGCGTGTACCCTCGGGGTAGATCCACACTTTCAACTGCAGAGGGGGTCAGGGTTAGGGGTAGGTCCCCTGCAGGCTCCCTGCCCCGCCTCCTGGCCACAGCACTCACGTTCTCCCTGGTCATGTGCTCGCCCAGGCTGGCCATCACAGACACGGCTGTGCTGGAGCGCTGGCGGTTGATGAAGAACACGCCACCCAGGTACATGATGAGGCCCACAGGGCCCAGGAAGAGCAGCTCCCGCTTGGCAACCTGCACACAGCGCTTGGGGAGGATCTCCATGAGGCCTGGCACATGGGGGACAGCAGGAGAGGACAGAGGTGGGAAGGACAGGGAGGCAGACAGACATAGAAGATGGGATAGCATTGGAGCCTGTGGAGTGCCTGCCACGCAAGCAGAGCTCCCCACTTCCCCTGCTGCCCAGCTCCCGCCTCAGAACCGGGCTCCCGTTCCCCAGAGGGAGACGACAGGCTGAGGGCCTGCGTCCATCGTGTGCACTGCGCATACCCATCATGTCCAGGATGCTCTGGTGGTTGGATATGATGACACAGGGCCCGGCTACCTCCAGCTTCTGCCGGCCCTGGACCTTGAAGCGCAAGCCGAACACGTACTTGAAGGACCGAACGAACCAGCTGATGATGCTGGGGGGGGGGGAGGCCATAAGTGGGCCTCGGGCCGGCTCGGCCCTCCCAGGCAGCTGCCTGCTCTAGCCACCCCAGCTGGGGACAGGGTAGCCTGGCTCCTCATGCATGCAACAGGGCATGTGATACCCAGGGAGAAGGCCAGGTCCCCAGAGTCTGCAAGTCTCCTATACCTGCCTGGGTCCCAGAGACATTGGCAGGGAGGTGGGGGTTAGGGGAGGCTGGCGTGGGCCATGGGAAGTAGCCTGGCACCCTGCTGTGCCCAGGAGCTCCACACCTGGATGGGCCAGGAGTGGCCAGCCCGTGGAGAGCCATCTCCTGGGTCCCCGGAGGCGAAAGGGCAGAGGGCTGGGGATGCAGGGCCCAGCTAGTCCAGATGCATTTCTGAAGGCACCACTCTATGCAGAAGGGCCCCTTCTGTCGGGTGCGGAGCTGGCCCCACAGCAAGCAGCACAGCAGTCACAGCGACCGGGTCCTTCATGCTGGCCACAACTTTTAATTTTAGTAAAACAAGCATACCATAAAATTCGCTCCTCAAACCAAGTGTATGGCTCAGCTCTGTGTGTTAACCACGTTAATGTCAAGTAAATGTCACCGCCCTCCATCTCCAGGGTCTTCCTTCCTCTCGTGGTTACACACTGTCCCTGCTAACAGACTGCCTGGCCCTGGTAGCCCCCATCCCACTTCCTGTCTCCATGGCCTGCCAACTCGGGGGGCCTCACGAGGAGCCCTGCAGGCCTGGTCTCTGTGCCTGGACGCCAGGCTCCTAACCAACTGGGCCTGTCTCAGCCCAGTGGGAAGAACAACTCTCAGCTTGGGCCACCTTTTCCCCAGGTCAGACCCAGGCGTGGGGCAGCTCCTGGACACTTGGGGACTGGCTGGCTGCTTCCTGTTGTGCTCCCTGTAAAACACTTCCTGGTGTCACAGGACAGGAGGAGACTGGGCAGGCAGTTCACAGAAAAGACAGACAGATGTCCAGGAGACCAGGAAAACTACCCAGACACCCTTGCCAGCAAAGACATGCAAATTGAAACAAGAACAGCCCTCATCCTGCTACTGGCACAGATAGAAAGAGTGATAGCAGGTGTCACCTGCCTTGAGAAACTGCAGGCGCTGGCCGGCCAGACCTGTCTGAAAGGCAAGTTGGCTTCGGTCCCAAGAAGCCTGTCCCAGCGCCCCGTAGCACTAGGAACCCACCCAAGCAGCGAGGGATGGGTGGAGGCCCCTGTGTGGGGCGGGCAGGCGCACAAAGGATCCCCCAGCCATGCTCCGCAACACTGACACAACCACTGCTCTGGCTTTGGTGCTGGGGTGCAGCCCGGGCCTCCTGCATGCTGGACGAGCATCTGCAGCCGAGCCACTCTCCTGGCCCAGCACCCTGATCTTACACCCCGAATCCAAACCTGAGCTGATTATAAGCGGGTGGTGTCCCTGTCTAGCATGTGACCTACTGGATTTGATCCAGCCAGAAACAAAAACCCCTCAAAGTTTGGGACGCAGTCCCCAGGTAGTCTGTGCTAATCTCACATTTGGGGTCACAGAGAACACAGGCACACACAGTATTATATGAAATTCCCTAGGCTACATGTATAAGGTGGATACGAAACCTGAATGAATGCTATATGTAGACTTGGGTCCCAGGCCCAAACTCTCTTTTTTTTTAATTTTATTTTATTTATTTATTTATTTATTTTTATTTACTTTTTTTTTTTTGCCTCCTGCTTGCTGTGGTTTACAGGCGTGTGTCACTGCGCCCGGGTTGCAGGCAGGGCCGGCGCACCCGCATGTGGGGCCGGCGCGGTGTGGGGAACCAGGGATCAAACCCTGGTAACTGTGTTTACCTATGCAAGCGCTTAGTCCACTGAGCTATACCGCCGGCCCCCCAAACTCTCATCACACACATGCAATAATCTGGAATCCAGAAACATCTGAAACGCAAAACACTTCTAGTTCCAAGCATTACAGATGAATAAGGGCTGCCCAAGCTATAATTGTAACTTCAAATTCACCGGAATTTCCACACCTAACTGCTCAGGGGAGGTTTAGACCCCACGCAGGAACGGCCCCTGGTCTCCTCCAGTAGTGAGTGGCAGGTTCCTGTCCCATTTTCTTTTTTGCCTGTAGTTCTAGGGCTAAAACCCAGGGCCCCACACATGCTAGGTAAGCAGGCTCTCACTGAGCTACATGGCTCATTCATACTTTTTGTGTTTCAGTATGGTAAAAGAGACCCAACATAAAATTGAACCTTGGAGACCGGGGTGTGGCAGGTCGCAGCTAGGCACTGTGGGGCTCCAGGGCCAGCAGACGCTTGCCCTGTGCAGGAAGAAGAGCCCCAGTGCAGCCATGCAATGGCAGGGCAAGCGGGCTACTGGTCCTGGCCGGGCCCCAAAGGCCCTTCAGTCCTCCTACCAGAGGCAGGGCAAGAACGCAGCTTCCTGCAGGGCTGACAAACCCAGGGACTGTGTGGCAACAGTACGTTGCAACTGCAAGACCCAGCCGCCACCCGGGGCCTCCCTGGTCCCTGCAAACCTTGCAGATGGGCTCCCTGCAGGGCTCAGGGTGGCCAGGGCACCCAGCCTCCTCTGTCCAGATACCTCCTCCCCTGAGCTAGCAGGAAGACAGCTGCTCTGTCCTTTCCCCTGGACAAGCCAGGGCCCCAATGCTAGGACAGGCGTCACGGTGCCTACGCCCAGGCTTCCTGCCCCCAGATTGTTGGGGCTCCAGAACAGGGACTGTTGACTGCACAGCACTGCTCTTCTGCACCTCCAGGTGGGGCCCTGGTCCCCTTTGGGTTCTGTGCCCATCTTCCCAGCTGTGACCTGGAGCACTCTGCCTGTCCTTCCTAAGTGTCTGTCACCACCTGGAGAGGGAGACCTATGATCCCCGAACCTGGGGTGTTTAGTAGTCCTGACACCTGGGGACCCCCATCAACCTGGCTATGATAGTAGCTCAGGCTGAAAGGACCCAGGATTGCCCAGCCCCCACCTACCATTCCAGGTAGCTGGGAGCCAGTTCAAGGCCAGGCCCAGGCCACTGGCCCAGCTGTCCCCAGGAAAGGCCACAGGCTGACCCTTGCTCTTGGCCCCTGGTCTTGGGATGGGTGTCTCTGGGGGGCACTGGGCAGCTCTTTGGAAGGAAACTTGCCAGAAGGGTCTTGCCCCAGAGGGGAGCTGGGGGGCACATTTGAGGCAGCTCTGCTGGGAGTCATCCATGGCTGGGGGTTGGGATGGGAGGTTGCAGTGGGACCACCTGGCAGAGAAGGGGTATTTGTGACATGAGCCTGAGGTTGGGATGGTATTCCCAGCATGAGTGGCACGGGGACCATCAGAGGAGCTGGGCTGGAGGGACGGTCAGGAATGTGGGCTGGGGAGAGGCTCTTGGGACCCCCAGAGGACTGTGCCCCCCCATGTACCTCAGCAAGACAAGTGATACTACCACCTTGACTGCTCAGAAACACTGGTCATGGGGCCGTCTTCATCTGTGGATCAGTCCAGGGACGTTTCTAGCTGAATGTGCCAGGACCCTGGGACCCAGGGTCCATCTGGAGGAGGTCACAGGATGGGACTGGAGGACCTATGGCTGCTGGTGCTCATATCTTGCTCTGCCCTCAGCCTCATGAACAAAGCAGCGCAGTGCTCCCTTACACCATGACAGATCTGCCTTGGAGCTAGGACCGCGGACTGCACCCCTCCAACCATGGCACCTCACTCTGCTCTTGGGTGTGGGTGTGGGTGCTGGATGCGGTGTCCTTGCCCCCAGAACACTGGCTCATACATTCCCTGTGGGCCCGGAGCCCCAGGCAGATGCTCAGGGCAAGGCAAACAGGCCCAAGTGCACAGTGTCTCCACTTGCACCTCTGGCTGGCAATTCTGGCCTCAAGGCCGAATCTTTCTAGGTCAAACCCTGATGGATACTGCCAGGTTTTCTGGTGTCTGTGGCTGCAGCCATGCCTGTGCCCCTTCCTCACAGCTTAGTGTGGCCATGGCAATGCTGGAGTGTGCTGGTCATGTGGATGTGAGCAAAGACAGGGGTTTCCCCTGGACATCCTCCATGGAAAAGGCCCTTTCTCTCCTGCCCTGAGAATGAAGGAATCCCCAAGCAGAGCCCAGCTCTGGTCTACTTTGGTGCCACAAGCAAACCGCTGGCCACATCACTGTTACCGGGCTCTTGACCCTGTACTTAGCCCAGTTCTAACGCACACAGCTTCTCTAGGCTTTCCTTTCCTGGTCAAATGGGTGAAATGTGGGCATCTGCCTCCTGTTACCCCACCCAGGGTCCCAAAAGGGATCGGTTGGCTGTTCTGTTCCCACCCTGACCCCGCACAAGCTGTAGCCCAAGTGCAGAACCTCCTTGGGAAACTGCTTGGAATCCAGTGGGAGGGGAAGCTGGACATGACACAGAATGGAGACACACCTAGCTCTGGGCTCGGCAGATGGAAAATGAAAAGTGTGCTCTCTAAATCAGTGGCTCTCCCTCTGTGCAGTGTCTTGGGCCTGGCACACTCCCTCTGCTCCTTGCAACCTAAGCCTGTACACTGAGTCTCTGATCCTCAGTCTCCTCATCTGTGAAATGGAGCATGCAATAGCCCCATGCTACAGCTACGATGTGATGTGCACAGCAGGCCATTTGGCCAAGCCTGGCCCATGAGGTTTGTCCACTAGGTGTCCCCTTTTCCCAAGGCCCCACCTCCTGTCTCCTCTCCCCACTGGCCCACCTATCTGAGGACACTGCACCCTCACCATCTGACCCCTTCCCCTGGCCTATGCTTAGTAGCTGTGTGCAGACAACCCAGTGACCCTGACACTTCTGGCAGTCATCACAGCAATGCTGCGTGGGGCAGGCCCATGCCACCCTCCAGCCTGCAGGAGCCTCCACATCTGCTGGCACTCGATGCTGGAGGTGCAGGAGGGTGGGGCAGGAGGGCCAGGTGTCCCTCTCAAAGACCAGCTGGTGGCCTGAATGATGCTTGAGCAGCAGCGGCCCTGGAGGACCAGCTTACCTCCCAAGTCCAGTTCCTAGTCTCTGTCTGCACCCAGCAGCCCTGCTGGCCCTCGCCTGCCCCACCCCCTCCGCACCTGCCAGCGTACCTGCCAGGGCTTTGATCTCTGGGCCCTGTGTCGGCCTGCACCCCTCCTCCCGCTCCTCCAGCCTTTTCTTCTCCCACTTGTGTGTGTGTGGGGAGGCGGGTCCCAGTTTAGTGCCTGCCCCAGCTTTGTAGACTCCAGTGTGGCCTCATTGAATGCCTGAGCCCCATCCCCACCCAGAAGGGCTCCCACTTGGCTGTCCCTGGTACTCTGGCAGGGGCCCTTCAGTGTCACTACTCCCTGTCTCTGGGCTTATCCGTCTCACGGGAACCCACAAAGCTCTAAGAGAGAGCCTAGGATTCAGGAAATACGGGTCCCTGGCTGGCAAAGGCAGAGACGGGAAAGTCAGGGAAGCCTCAACCCCTGCCCTCTGACTCAGAGGAGGCCTCAGGGACCATACTGTCCCTATTGGGAGAGCCATTGGCGAGGCGTCCAAGTTGGACAGAGGACCTGCTGGTCGTCCCGGGCTGGCGTGGCGACGGGGGAGGGGCAGGAGCAGGAAACCTGCCAGCCGTCCCTCCTTCAGTCCCCAGCACGCAGCGCCTCTGGGGGAGCCCGGAGCAAGGGGAGGTTGAGGCATTGCGCCGCATCTGGGCCGGGCACACTGTCACCTGCAGGGGGCGGGAGCGCACAGCACGCCGCGCCCGTCCAGCACCCTAGACCGCCCGCCCCGGCCTCGATGTCCCCGCCGGCGCGCGACAGCCTGGCCTTTCGTCGCGGGGCCCGGCAGGACGGGCAGGGGACATTGTGACGCCCCGCTGGCGCCGCACAGGAAGCGGAAGCGCTCACCTCATGTTCTCCACGGTGCGGCCGCCGTGGCGCAGCACACAGACCCCCGCTGCCACGGCCGAGACGCCCAGGCACAGCGCGCAGTAAAGGCCTAGTTTGGCGTAGAAACGCGCCGTGCGGGAGAGCGGCACGGCCAGCAGCAGCAGCAGCGCCGCGCTCGCCCAGGGCCACAGCTCCATGGCCGCGCCCGACGGCCGCCCGCGCCCGCGCTTAAGGACAGGAGGGCGGGGCGGGCGAGGACCACGCCCACCGGGCCACGCCCACCGGGCCACACTCTCGGCCGCGCCCGCCTCCCGCCAGCCGCGTGCCCTCTCCACTCTGCCTCTGCCCAGAGCCGCAGCTCCCCACGCGCCTGCGGGCTGCCAAGGTCGTGACCGTCGGGTCAACGCACAAAGGGGCCCTTGAGCCGCTCCCTGTGGTCATCTGGGTGGTCATCTGGGTGGTCATCTGGGTGGTCATCTGGCAGGCGCCTGGCCCTAGGGTCCTCCTGGGAGGGGGTTCTGGAACCAGCCTGGAGCCGGTCTCCAGAGCCCGCGCTGGGGGAACTCAGGGACTGGGTGGGACTGGAGGTCCTGGGGCAGCGGGTCACCTCCAGTGGCTGTCTGGCGATGGCTCATAGCTCAGCCCAGCGAGCTGGCCAGCCTGGCAGGCTATCATGCTGTTGGTCCCCACTTGGGCAAAGGCATTTGTCACCTAGCAGGAGGAGCTCTTGGACCTGCCTTGGAAAGCAGATCCAGGTATAGGCCGTGCTCCGCGGTGTTCTGGATTTGGCACTGGAGCACCCTGGCGACGCTGGGCTGATGTGACCTCTGCCCTCAGCGCGTTCTTGGTAACAAGCTGGAAGGAAGCGCGCTCCGCAGGTAGAGAGCCTCGAGGGGCGGGGCTTCCGCAGGGGCTCAGGCCGCAATGGCTGTTTCTTGGGAAAGGGGACTCTTGCCAGATTGCGTCGTCTGTGGGCATTTCACAGCGAAATCTACCAGAGCCTGCAAGCTCCTTTCTAGGCTGTTCGCCCTGGTAGGTGTCAGGCGCCTCTTCTCTCCCCTCAGCAGGGGCGCTGTCCTTCCCGGGATGAGACCCTCCCGCACGGGGACTGATCTTCCCGCCGTGTCGCGGGGACTTGAGTGGGTCTTGGTTCCCAGGGAGGTGACAGTGCCCCCCAGGAGAGAGTGCGAGGGGCAAATGAACGCTCTGGGGCGCCCGCAGGGCTGGGGCTTCGGGGCGGTCCCCTCCACCGAGTACACTGCAGTCTCCACAGACAGCAGCAGCCCTTGTCCAGGGCTTTCTGTGATCGCTATCTAGATTTTCTCTCCCGTCTGCCCTCCTTCGGTTTCTCTGTTCTTCCCCTCCTTCCCTTCCTCCTTCCTTCTATACCACGGCCTGTACTACACCCCCAGCCCTCTTGAAATTTTTGAGACAGGGTCTTCACGATAAGTCATTAAAGGACCCAGGGAGATGGCTCAGAGGAATAAGTGCTTCCCTGGCAAGTGCAAGGGCCTGAGTTCAATCCCAGTTCTGCCAAAAAAAAAGTCATTAAGTTGCCTAAGCTGGGCACAAACCTTTTGCCCTCCAGCCTCAGCCTCACAGTGCACTGCGCACTGTCTCAAAATAAGAATTAAGAGGGCAGAGGATAGAAAGGCCCTGGTTCAATGCCCAGTGCTGCAAGCAAACAGCTCATTCCCCATGTGCAAATGCATCCCCATTTCCCAGATGGGAAACTGAGGCTTTCAGAAGTGAGGCTGAGGAAAGAGGGAGAATCTGACTCTGATTGCTGCCTCTATCCCAGGAGAGGTGGGCAGTTCCAGGCCAGGAGCCCCAGGGACCCAGCCTCCCCTCCTCCCATCCCCAGTTGGCTCAGGAAGTGTTGAAAGAGTGGAGCTTTCAGCTGGCTCCTGAGGAAGAGAAGAGGGAGGGGGCTGGGAACCCAGCCAGGGAGGCCCAGTTGCCTTGGGGGTCACACTTGGTTGGCTGCCTACACTTTCTGCCTAGGTGAAGCCCAGAGAGCACCTGAGAGGGCAGTGACCCCAAGAAGAGGATTTCTCTAGGTGAGCACTTCGCAGCTGTGGGTGGCAGCTCCTCCTGTGTCCCAGATGTGCACTGAGCTGAGGAGGGACAAGACTGTGGTGGCCCCCAGCTCCCTGGTGCAGGCTGGCTGGGAGACCCTGCTGGCACTGTGTGGTACACTCCCCTCCCAGCCTGAGGACAGAGGAGAGCCCTCCTGGGCATTTGCTGGGGCCCTGCCAGGCAGCACATGACACCGGGTGACACCATCTGACTAGCTGGTGCAGCCCAGGAGGCTCACGGGAGCCTGGGCTGGGAGAGGAGGGGACATTGGGCTGTGGAGGGAGGGCAGGGCGGGGCCTGAGGTCCCTGTGCCCCTTTTGAGCCTGTCCTATGGTGCCCAAAACATGGTGGGACCAGTGCACGCCCAGGAGGGCAGGGAGGTGCCAGCTTTCAAGTCAGGTTGGTCTGGCTTCAGGGCCCAGCTGACCTCAGCTCCAGTCTGAAGTGGGCGCGCAGCCTCCCCTGGTTGGTGTGAGGCAGTGAGGCCCTGTGCTTCCCAAGTGGGAGAGAGGATGAAAGGCAGGGCTAGGAGGGAGGCCAGGGGTACTGCACAGCTGGCTGCCCAGGGGCTGAGGCAGGGAGGCTGGCAAGGCCCAGCCCTCAGAGCTCAGCCCCCATGCATGGGGCCCTCAACCCATCAAGGCTGTGCCACAGCCCCTGACACTGTCACCAGGTCACCTTTAGAGAAAGCCTTCAATCTTTCATGGGCTGGTGCCGCCCGGGGGCCAGATTCCTGAGCCTTGGGTGTTGGCATACTCCCCAGGGAGCTGCTGGAACTGTCAGGAGCCTGGGGCATGGCCAGAGCACAGCCCCCAGGAGTGGGGCTTAGCTGCCAGAAGAGAGTAGCTCAGAGGGCACCGGGCAGGGGCGGGCCTTCCCTGCACCCCGGAACAGCTGTGTCTCCACAGCTGCTGCTGTCAAAATGTGACACCGTGGTGGCTACAGGGAGCTCCAGGGCAGCTGTGTCTGAAGGGAAAAGACCCCACTCCAGCAGCCATGGTGCACAGGGCAGAGCTGGGCAGCCCCGCGATGCCATGCGCCTCTGGTTGCCCTTTTTCTTTTCCAGGCCTCGGTTTCCAAGTGTGCAAAGGGGCCAATGATGGGGTGATGTTGGGATGATTCCCCGGGGTGTGGCTTGGGGGATGCCGGGGTGCAGCAAAGATTTTCCCCGTCCTCAGGCCACTTGACCCCTGGCCCAGCTGGCTTCCCCAGAGCCGTCAGCTGTGCTGGCTGCTGCCCAGAGATGGAAGCTGGCTTCCTGGCTGGCGAGGAGCCGCCCTGGCCTGCCGTGCCTCACACTCGCCCGGGCAGCATTCCGCATCTCAGTGGCAGACATCCCTCCACCAAGGGAACAGCTCCATGCTCCCCAGGGCCCATCCCACCCTCATGCTGTGCTGAGGAATGAGGCCAGAGGCCAGGGTCCGGCCTGCCACCACGGGCCAGCAGCCTTGCCGGCCCTTCCCTGTAGCTCACTGCCCTGAAGGACTGGCTGCCATCTCTCGGGGTGGGGACAGTGTCACTGTGGCCTGCCAGACAACAGCCACCTCTGTCAAACCTGGGGCCTCACTCCCAGGTGGCCCTGGGTGGTGCTCACTGGCTTTCCGGGGAGTCCAGGAGGGACCAGAATGGACTGTGTCCTGGTCCTCGGGCCCTGAGGCCCCTGGGTTGGGGGAGCAGGAAAGGAGTCCTCAGAGGGCCCCTGCACAGGGGCCAGTGGCTCCCTGTCTGCCATAGTCCCCCAGTCCTAGCGCTACTCTAGCTGCAGGAATGTCAGGGCTACAGGGGCCCAGTATGTCACATGGAGGGCAGAGGTGCAACGGCACCAGCTAGAAGGCTGGCACAGGTCCCCAGGTGCCTCCCCCCAGTGTGTCTAGTGCGATGCTGCTCCAGCTGAGAGAGGCCTGAGCTCCATCTCTGCCCAGTGGCTCTCTTGGGCAAGGGGACAGGTGGGGGGGAGAAAAAGTGACTTAGCCCTGCTTCAGATCACAGACAGGGCAGGGAGATGGCTCAATGGAATAAGCACTTTCCTGGAAAGCGCCAAGCACCTGAGTTCAATCCCATTCCACAAAAAAAATAAATAAATAAAAGACAGACGGCCTGCCACATTTGTGACTTCATTGCAACCTGGAGTCTCAAAGGAAGGCCATCACAGGTGACTTTGGAACCCTGGCCCCTGAGCAAAGAGGGTAAAGGAGTGGCACAGGACCACGTGGCTCAGCTGTTCAGGCTGTGCACTGTGCAAGTCTGAAAAAGTGTGAAGGACGCACAGTGTGAGGAAAGTGGCTCTGTGGGCGGCGAGTAGACTCACTCCTTGACCTTGGATCTTTGCACATCTTCACCCCACTTAGGTCTCAACCCAGGAGTCCTCAGCGGGCCGGTGGGTCAGGACCTCGTACCTCAGGTGAGTCAGAGGCAAGGTCCAGGAGTCCCGCCTGTGCCCTGCCCCAGGGGAAGAGGTACCTGAGTCACTACGGGAGGTGTGGCCCGGTGGCCACCCAGAGCTGCTCCCTGCATGGCTGCCGGCACGCTAGTGGTCCAGCGGGTGGGGCTGTGCTGAGTCAGACATGGCCTCGAGTCTGGGCTTACCTGGCTCCCGGGCAGCCTCGGGAACATTCGAGCTTTTACACCGGCTCGTGCTGTCTGAAGTTCAAATCCAATGGGCACTATCACCTCCCTCCTGCCCCTAGGCGCCGTTGTGGGCCGCACCGCCCCCCTGTGGACAGATCCAGAGCAGCAGCCTCGGAGCCACGTCCGCCCTGCACCCACCGACTGGCTCCCGACCTGGTCCACAGGGACCAACTGGCAACCTCCTCGGCAGTCGGTGCCTGTGACCCTGGGGCCTGCGCCTGCCCGCTCTGGGGACAGGGACCCCCTGCGGGGTTCCCAGCCCTGGTGCCTGCCCCCACTCCCTCAGCTCCTTGCACCCCAATATAGCAGGACCCAGGTCCAGGGCTTCAGCAGTGGGTTAGGGAGTCCCTTCCCCTAAAAACCTGGAGAAGTACGCTCTATGCCTGACTTGTGACATAAAAACAGGGACAGCATTCAGTCCTAAGTGGTCACTTCGTTCCTTCTGGTTTATGTGTGCACTTACATTTGACCTTGTGGATGGAAGCTAGGCCTGTGCGTGCAGACCAGGGCCTGCTGGAGCCAGACCCCAACCCTTATTATTTTGAGGCAGGGTCTTGCTAATGTAACCCAGCAGGCTGGCCTCAAATTTGCAGTCCTCCTGCCTCAGTCTCCCAAGTGGGGGGATTACAGTCCTCTCTCTCTCTCTCTCTCTCTCTCTCTCTCTCTCTCTCTCTCTCTCTCTCTCGTCTTTTTGAAACAGGTTCTTGCTATGCAGTTCAGGCTGGCCTTGAGCTCACTCTGTAGCCCAGGCTGGTCACAAACTCACAAAGATCCTCTTGTCTCAGCCTCCTGAGTGCTGAGATTATAGTGTGCACCACCATGCCTGGCTAGTCTTTCTTTAAAAGAGTTGAAAACATTCCCATGGTCCCTTAATTAAAGCTCTGCTCCTGAGTCAGGCCTGAGGCACAGGGAAGCCCAGCACAGCCCACACTCTTCAAGGGCTGCTTGGGATCAAAGCAGGTCAAATCCTGGGGGCAGGCTGGAGACCAGATGCACAGAGCAGAGAGATCATGTGACCCTCCACACCCAGGCGTCCTAGTGGGCTGGGAGCTCCACCCAGGCTCGCAGGCTGGGGTCCTGGCTGAGTTTGGTCACTACCCCCTCGGCGGCCTCAGTGGGCTCTCTGTGGCCAGGCTGCAGCCCAGTCCTTAGGTCCTGCTGACCTCCCGTAAGTTCCCTTGTCCCGGGTGCAGGCAGACTTTCCTAGGCGCGGGGGCCTCAGATCCCTCAACCTCTCCCTCCCCAGGGCACCTGCCTGGCTCCCTCCTCTCCATCCTGGGGCCCCCCACAGACCCTGGCTCCCCTACCTCTGCTCCCTGCCACCCGGCCTGAAGACTCTATGAGCCCCATGTGCCTTATCTTGCCCGACTGTCCCAGAGGGCCAGGTGCCAGCCGGGACCTCCAGCCCATGGCACCTTTTCATGACACTTTCCTCTTCCTCTTGCTCCTTCCTTATCCATGGCACATGCTAGGCAAGAGTTCTGCCGCTGAGGTACGGCCCGGCTGTGTGCCATCTTCATCATTCAGGACAGAGTGGCCAGGTCATAACAGAAACCTGGAAGAGGCCTGCCTGGTGCTCACCAAGTGGTGGCCAGACCACGGTGTGCCAGGGTTCTGCCCCCAGGCAGCCCCAAGCCACCTCTGCTGTCCCTCTCTGTTCCCCTAGGCACTGCCAGCCAGCAAGGGGAAACCTGGAGAGTCTGTCCTTCGGGAAATCCACAGCAGGCTGTGCGATCCCCAGGGCGTGGGTGAGGGTGCAAGGTAGTCACAGTCCCCCTCCAGCACTGGGAAGCCCACTGTCCACACCCATCTTGCTTCCAGGTCTGGCCATGTGGCACTGCCTGGGCCATGCAAAAGACACAGAGCTTGACCCCCAGTGCCCAGTGGGCAGCATCAGGCCCATGCTATGAGTTTGTGAGCTGCAGGCTTGCCAGGAGTAAAAGTGACTCACAGCACAGTGGCAGCCTTCAGGAAACAATGGGCAACACCTGTCCAACAGGTGACCTTGAGAATCAGGCCAGGCACAGGACCAGTTCTGCAGGATTCTTCCTGTGTGAGGTCTCCCCAAAGTCAACAGGAAGTATCAGGGAGGGTGCCAGGGCTGGGAGGACCTGGGACCAGTGTTGGGGGGCATGGAGCTTGCGTTTTGCAGGCTGAGATCTCTGTGGGTGGACAACAGTAATGCTGCTTGATGTGCCTGACGGGTGATCTCGCGCTAGCCACATCTGATTAACCAGTACATTTCATCACAGTAAGAGGGGGCCCGGGGAGATGGCTCAGTGGAATGAGTGCTTTCCTGGAGAGCACAAGGGCCTGAGTTCAAAAAGAAAAGAAAAGAGGGGCCAGGGAGATGGCTCAGTGGAATAAGCGCTTCCCTGGCAAGCGCAAGGGCCTGAGTTCAATCCCCGGTTCTGCCAAAAAAAGAAAAAAAAAAAAAAAAGAAAAGAAAAGAAAAGAAAAAAGTAATCAGGGCTGGGTGCTGTTCTGCGGTAGAGCGCTTGCCACTTTGCAGAGGCTCTGGCCCCAGCCCAGCACCTCAAAAAATTTAAAGTAAAAATATGACCACCAAGCCAGGCGGAGGCGCTCCTTCCTCGCACTCCCCACCTACACGCTCGGCAAGTGTGAAGTATTAAGAACTTGCTGGCTTTGGGGGTGCCTGCCCATTTGCTGTAGGACAGGAGCGGGGGTGTCCTGGACACTCAAGACTGAAATGCGAGGGGAGACCCAGCTCCTCTTTCTGGCTCCCTATGGCTTCACGGTGACTAAAGCGGTGAATTCCAGGCACAGCGAGAAATTCCTGTTTGTAGCTGCGCTGTGGGGGCTCCGGACACTGGTTCTTAGGGTTCTTGTCTCTCCCCCTCCGCCGTCCTCCTGACTTCCTGGCCCGCCTGCGACAGCATTTGGGGGGAAAGAGAAGGTCACAACTCCCCTGAGGCCAGACCCGGGGAGGTGAGGGGACAAGCACCCAGCCTGCACCGGGTCGGGTCGTCGCTGGCGGAGGTCGCACGCACGTGTAGGTGTGTGTGAGAGGGCTAACTGCGGTGTGTGTGTGTGCACACACACAAGGACGGGTGTCAAGGTTTAGATCTAGACGTCCTTGTGGGCCTTCTTGGCTCCGAAGTGGGGCTTTTGGAAGATGATTGCACCTTCTGCTAGAACAGCCCACTTGCCTGCGGAGGCGGGGCCTGGGGGTGGGCGGGGCCTGTTGGAGGGGCGGGTCTAGCTGGAAGGAGCCTTCTGGGGTACGCGGGCGGCCTTGAGGGGTTGATCTCTCCCCATTCCTCCCTCCCTCTCTGCCAGGGGCCACCACTCCCTGAGCAGGTCTTCCACCCAGGCCCTCTACAAGCTGCCAATCGTGCAGGGACGGAAACTTCTGAACCAGAAGCTGAGGAGGTGGGCGTGTATCCTGCCCACACCTTTCTTCAGGCTTCTTACAATGTCCTTTTTCTATATCTGGTCGCTTTCTTGGGTCCGGGGCATGGGGACAGACGCTTGCTCTTTGGAGGCTGCCCTTGGTCACTCAGTTGACTGAAGAAAAGTCAGGGCTGGCTGGGAACCCCGAGATGACCAGCAGGTAGTACCACATTCTGCGCAGATACAGGTCCTGGGCAACACCCCTAACTCCGGTGAAGGAGCCCGTGGGGCTTGCAGCCTGAGAGTTCTGGGACTTTTCTCGTTATCTTTCATGGTCACTAGCTGCCAATTTTGGTCAGATGGGGACTCACCAGGCCCAAGTCAAAAGCAATCCACCTCCTTTTGCCTGAATCCATCTCCATCTTCATGGAAATGTTACCAACGTACACAGTGTGTAGTGGGACCACGTGGTCACCACAGACACCACAGCTCACCTTTGGGACAGTGCAGGTGACCCCCTGGAGATAGCGCACCTGCTGGACACCTGCCAAGCCGGGGCCCTGGGGCCGTGAGCAGCAGCCAGAGGGTGTGCAACTGCAAGAGACTGTGCCACCAGTGCCCAGCAGGCCACGGAGGACCTTGGGAAGAGGCCTGACTCGGAAACTGCTTCCAGGTTTCATTAGTGCTTCCCTGGGCAAGGGAAGTGGTGTCTCTCTCCTCTTTCCCAAGTCCTGGGTCACACATTCAGAAAAAATGCTGTTCAACATAAGTCACACACTGAAAATGTATACTAATTAAAATAAGTGAGGTGGTGCACACTCGTAATCCTAGCACTTGGGAGGCAGGGCCAGGAGGGTTGCCAGAAGTTCCAGATGAGTCTGGACTGCATAGTGAATTCAAGGGCAGCCTGAAATACACAGCAGGACATCTCAAGACCCGCCAAACCCCAAAACACACAAAAAAAATTTTTCCTCAAATTTTTTTTTTGTTTTTGTTTTTGTTTTTTTGGCGGAACCAAGGATTGAACTCAGGTCCTTGTGCTTGCCAGGTCCTTGTGCTTATTCCACTGAGCTATCTCCCCAGCCCCCACAAAATGTTTTAATAAAAATTAGAAGCCAAAAAAAATCTGTTCAAAACATCTTTTTAGATGATACAGAAAATAAATTTAGGAATTGAACACTCAGAGCAAAGGAGGCAGGGGAATAGCTGAAAGTTTGAGGCCAGGCTACAAAGCAAGACCCTGTCCCAAAAAACAAGACAAAACAACTCAATTAGGATACCTCAATTGTTTAGAAGTGAGATAGGATAGAAATAAAAGGTAGAAAGGGTTCAAAGAAATAAAGTGCCTGCAAGCAGGCGCAGGGGCCAGGGTTCGATCACAATCACCTCACAGGGCCTGCCGATCAGGCCCCCGCCTGAGACCGCAATTGAGACTGGGCAATTGAGACTGGGCGTGGTGGTGCGGACCTGTAATCCCTACTCTAGAGAGGCTGTAAACAGGCAGGATCATTACGAGTCCGAGTCCATCTAATAGTGAAATCCTGAACACTCTGAAGACCCTTGCCTAAAATACAAAAAAAAAAGAATTATAAAGAAAAACTGTACTTTGAAGACCACAATCTCCAGAAACTTGGCACAGTGCAGCCATGGACACGGGATGCTTTGGCTCTCCCATGGCCTCGCCAGCTCCGAAAACACCCTCTTGCCCATGCGAGGGCCCCAGGGCCACACGCGACTCCCACCTGAGACCTGGACCGCGCTTCCCGCTCGCCCCGCCACGCCCCTCCCACACCTGCCCCGCCCCCTCCTGCTGGGCCGGCTCCCTAGCCCCCCACCGCGGCGCCCCTCACAGTTGGCCCCGCCCCTCCGGGTCGCCCCGCCCCCCGCGGCTCCCCTCAGTCACATCGCCCCGCTCCTCCCTCCTCCGCAGCCTCTGTCCATCCTCTCGCCCCCTCCGGCTCACCCGGTCCCCTCCCCCGCGGGAACCCCCACAGCGGTCGCCCGGCCCCGCCTCGGTCGGCCGTCAGAAAGGCGCGCGGCCTCGCCTTTAACGCGGCCTGGGGCGCGGGCCCTCATGGCGAGCGGGCGGCGGGCTCGGGCCGGGCCGGGCCGGGGCTGAGGGGCGGAGCGGGCGCTCCCGGCCGGGCCGAGATGCGGCGGCTGCGGCGCCTGGCGCCCCTGGTGCTGCTATGCGCCCTCGCCAAGGGCCCGCAGGTAGGCGTGGGCGAGCGGGCGGGCCCGGCCGCGTCTCCGCCGCCACAGCTGGGTCTGGGGTCTCGGGTGGGGGTCGCCAGCCGGAGCCCGAGCCCCGCGACCCTGAGCCCGCGGCCCTTCGTCCCCGCGACTGCGCTCGGGGAAGGCGCTGGCGCGCGGCCTGCTTCGGCCTCCCTGCGGGAAGAGGGCGCTGGTCGGAGATCGGGCTGCGGAGCCCGTGCTGGCTGCCGGCTCGCGGCGGAGCCCGGGCCGAGGGGCCGCAGAGGATGCTCGACCCGGCCAGGGGAGGGTGCCTTCCCGGGCGGGAGGAGGGGCGGCCGAGGGTGCCCGCTAGCTGGGTGGGCGGGGGTGCGGCCTGTACCCGGCCCCAGTTCCTGCCCACAGCACTTTCCGCAGTGGGGCGCACGATGCCCCTGGCACAGGCTGGCTTCCTGGGTGGGGGTCACTGTACAGTTCCACATCGTAAGGGGGATCCTGCGGAGCCGAGCTTGCCATCTGCCCCCACACAGCTCTGGGGACCCCTTACAGTGGCACCCACCAACCAGGGTTCAGAGATGCCCCGGGGTAGATGAAGACCTCGAGTCTGGCCAGAGCCACCTATGCCAGGGTCTGGTGGCCCATCGAGGATAGCTGGGAAAGGAGTGGTCCCCCGGTCCGGCACTAGCCCAACCCCATCCTTGCCTGCTGGCCCCCAGCCAGAAGTCCTGACCTTGCCCTACTCTGGCAGCATCCCACCCCTGCTGTCCCTGTTTTCCTGTTTTTCATTATGGACAAATCTGACGGAAACACATTAGTGTAGGGCCCTAATCTGGACTGAGGACCTTGAGTCCTGCTTCTCTCTCTGCCTGGAACTCTGGGACCCACCAGCATAGCTCCTCCAGGAGTGGCTTCCCAGTGCCCTGCCATCAGGGAGCTGGGTGGGGGTGCCCCACTGAGTGGGCTGGGCCTGGTCCCGGAGGGAGACAGTGGCCTCATTTCAGGGAGGAGCTGGTAACCAGGGCAGAGAAGACCTGACCAGCAGGGAGGTCCCAGAGGGAAGGCTGGCTTGTCCCTTTTCAGTCTCAAGGACCTTGGACAGGTAACAGGAAATGGTTTACACTAGCAGAGCCCATTGGCTTATCTAATCCATGTCTAGTTGCCTGCCCTGGGGACAAGCAGCTACAGGCCACAGGAGGTGTCTCCTAGGGGTAGCTACCCTCCAGCCAGCTTCTACCTTCCTTGGCCAGGCCCTGAGCCATTCCTTATTCCTCTGTCCTAGTATAGAGTGTCTGAGCCTCTCCCACAGGCTGCAATACAAGGTTGTGGAGTCCCTACTGTCACCCTCAGAGACCCTGCTTGGATTCAGGAGTTCTGGAACCCTCTGCTAACTGGGGAAATTGAAGCAGAAGGGCTGCAGATGGCAGGTCCCCCCAGGTGTCTCACATAGGTGACAGGCTCCTTCCTGCTGGCCTGTCCTGAGTGCTTCCCAGCTAAGACTAGTAACACCTATGGTGTGGGTAGACGTTGAGGGCTCAGCACCTGTCCACGAGTGCATGGTGTGTCACCCGTGGCTGTGGCTATGATGCGCAAGGCTGCAGATGCCTTCCAGGGTATGGGGGGAAGCCCTGGGGTCTCAGCTCATGGGAAAGAAAGAGGAGGCTATGGCTTCCTGCCTGGTGGCTCACCTGGCCTCCTGTCAGGGTAGTGTTGGGGAAAAGGATGAACAAGAGTTTGGAAAAGGAAAGCTGTCTCAGCCCCCTACATTGACCTGGTTTTAGCTCTGCCCATAGTGGGAGCCCCGGCTGCAGACCCTTGTGCCCTCTGCAGGGCAAGCCCTGGGCAGTCTGGGGTGCTGCAGGAAGATGCTGGCCAGCCTGGCAGTGGGCTGAGAAGTGGGCCTGGAAGCTGGGAATGGGCCACAAGGGTCACAGCTGCCAATGGGGACCCTGGTGCAGGGCAAGCATCCTCACAGGCTCCTCCCCTCAGGGCCGGTTCCCGGGCCTCAGGGTCAGGTACGTGGTGCTGGTCTGGCTGGGCATCTTCGCGGGCAGCTGGCTGGTGTACGTGCACTACTCGTCCTACTCGGAGCTCTGCCGTGGCCATGTCTGTCAGGTGGTCATCGTAAGTGTGGGGCCCCTCAAAGGCTGGTGGGAGAAATGGTGCCTCAGGCTGGAGGTGGCTGGGGTGCAGGGGAAGGCCCTATGAGCAGCACCTAGGGGCAGTAGGCACGGCTGAAGGGGCCACATGATGCTAGAGGCAGACGTCGCCCCCAGCCTGGAAAGAACCCCTGCCCCTCTGGGTCCAAGGAAGCAAGCTACAGGGCAGGACTCTCCACACCGTTTTCTGGGGCCTGCCAGGGTGCCACTGTCCTGGGAAGATGTGTGAGTCAGAGCAAGCACGCAGGCCTGGGAACGCCGGCTCAAGGGTGTCCAGGGTGTATGTGAGCAGGTGGTCGCTCACACAGGCATGTGCTGAGGTCACTTCCTGTTCCTTGGGGTGCCCTGTGACAAAGAGAGCTGTTCCAGAGCTGAAGCCTGTCTTGGGGTCCTGGGGACATGGCCAGCCTCTCAGAGGAGGCCTTGCATCCCCTACCAATGCCAGGATCACACAGTCCCTGTGTGATTGGCGTTCAGGCTAGGTACTGTATACCCTGGCCCATTCTGCAGAGAGGGAAACTGAGTCCTGAGGTGAGGGGACCTGATGGGCAGTTGGCATCAGGAGAGGGCTGAACATGCTGCCACTCAGTGTCTGTGCCAGCTCCTGCCGGGCCTGGAGAAGGGGATGGGAGGTAGGGACAGCAGGTGGTGTCCACCAGCAGCACTGCCTCTCAGGCACCCACAGCCCTGTGGAGGGTCAGCTGTCACGAGTGCCCATCTGGGGTGAGAGCAGAGCCCCTGTGTGGGTGGCAGAACCAGCCCACAGCATGCTCTTTTTCCAACTGGGACAAGGAGCCATCATTCAAGCTGCCACAGGACAGACGCTGCCCTTGGGGCTCACGTGGCCATGCGCAGTGCCTCTGGTTGGCTCTGCTGCCTTCTGCCTTCCCCCCCGCCCCAGCTCCACCATTGCTGGGCTCCATGGTAACTGAGCTGTAGTAGGTCCAGGAACACACCTTCACCCCAGATGCACCTCTAGGGCCCATCGGGGTGGGCTGGGCTGTTTGACTACTGCTGAATGTGGCTCCCTGGCCCTCTGGCTAACGAGGTGGCCTGGGGGAGGTCTGACAGGAGGGACAGGCAGGGAGTGGTCACTGCTCAGCCCCACATGCTGATTTAGAGCTGACAGTGACCAGCAGCTCAGCTGCAGGGGTCAGCTGTGAAGTCTGCCTTGTCCTTCTTATGGTTTGGGGCATCAGGACCAGGTCTCCTTGTAGGCTGGTGCAGGAGAGACATCCAGGCCAGGGGAGAGGGCACTGCTCAGAATGGAGCAGTTTCAAGGGCCCCCAACACCCCAAGGAACCCAGGAGCCAGCCAAGGTGCTCACAAGGACCTTGGACAGGCAACAGGAAATGGTTTGCACTAGCAGAGCCCATGTGGCTTGTCTGGCGCATGTCTAGTTGCCTGCCTTGGGGACTTGGCCTGGGGTGGTCTTTGTGCACTGTGCAGAGGACGCAGTTCTCTCAAGTTGTGCCAGGGACCTGCTGTCACAGGGGTAGGGTGGCAGGCAGGGTGGCCATGGCGGCAGCCTCCATGCATGCCAGGACATGGGTGCTGCCAGGGCAGGTTGCTAGGCCACCGTGAGGCAGTGGGAACTGTCATAATCGAGGCAGAGAGTACTCTGGCCTCCACCAGGGCCTGTGCAACTGGCCGGTGTGATGGGCGCTTCGGGCCCAGGTGCCCTGGGTGCCCACTCTGGTGGGCTCATTGATCTGTGATGCGCCTTCTCCTGGGGGTCCCTTCTGGGCCTTGGCCTGAGGCATCCATGAAGCTGGGACTGCGGCCACCAGTCCACATCCTGTCCCCCATGTCTCCAGTGTGACCAGTATCGCAAGGGCATCATCTCAGGCTCCATCTGCCGAGACCTGTGTGAGCTGCACACAGTGGAGTGGCAGACCTGCCTGTCCCCGGCCCCAGGCCAGCAGGTGTGTAAACAGTGCTGGGCGGGCCTGGGCTCTGGGGTGGCCATGCCCACCACGCGAGGCAGGCGTCCACAGAGGGTCCTTCTGCCCCATCCAGGTATATAGTGGACTGTGGCAGGACAAGGAGGTGACCATCAAGTGCAGCATCGAGGAGGCCCTGCATGCTAAGGCCCGGCCGGAGGTGGTGCCTAGGCAGGAGCTTGTGCTGTTTGACAAGCCCACACGGGGCACGTCCATCAAGGAGTTCCGCGAGATGACCCTGAGCTTCCTTAAGGTGAGCATCCTGCCCGGGCCTGGGTGGGCCAGAGGGGGCGCTACAGGCAAAAGCAGCAGGAAAGGGACCTTTCCAGGGCAGTGGGGTGGGTGAGTGGGCCTTGCCACCCAGGCCTCCAGCCAGCACCAGGGCCTCTCTGTGGCCCTCATGCACTCCAGGGATGAGTTGGCGTGCTGGAGGTGTGCTGGGGCCTGAGTAGCAGAGGTCCTGGGCCTTCTGCTACATGGTTCTACTGGCCCAGGAGAGCCAGAGGGACAGGGCAGGTCCTGTGCTCTGCTGGTGGGGTAGAGCTCCCGGTCTCCCCGTGACTTGGCCTTCCTCTCCTCTGGTCCCAACACCAGGCAAACCTGGGAGACCTGCCCTCCCTGCCGGCGCTGGTCAGCCAGGTCCTGCTCATGGCCGACTTCAATAAGGACCGCCGAGTGTCCCTGGCAGAGGCCAAGTCTGTGTGGGCCCTGCTGCAGCGCAATGAGTTCCTGCTGCTGCTGTCCCTGCAGGAGAAGGCGCACGCCTCGCGACTGCTGGGCTGCTGCGGGGACCTCTACCTCACCGAGGGCGTTCCCCACGGCTCCTGGCCCGGAGCCGCGCTGCCCCCCCTGCTGCGCCCGCTGCTGCCGCCCGCGCTGCACAGCGCTCTGCAGCAGTGGTTCGGGCCTGCGTGGCCCTGGCGGGCCAAGATCGCCATTGGCCTGTTGGAGTTCGTGGAGGAGCTCTTCCACGGTTCCTATGGGACTTTCTACATGTGTGAGACCACGCTGGCCAACGTGGGCCACACAGCCACGTACGATTTCAAGATGGCCGACTTGCAGCAGGTGGCGCCCGAGGCCGCGGTGCGCCGCTTCCTGCAGGGCCGCCGCTGCGAGCGCAGTGCCGACTGCACTTACGGGCGCGACTGCAGGGCGCCCTGCGACCGGCTCATGCGGCAGTGCAAGGGCGACCTCATCCAGCCCAACCTGGCCAAGGTGTGCGGGCTGCTGCGGGACTACCTGCTGCCCGGCACGCCCGCCGACCTGCGCGAGGCGCTGGGCAAGCAGCTGCGCACCTGCACCACGCTGAGCGGGCTGGCCAGCCAGGTGGAGGCCCACCACTCACTGGTGCTCAGCCACCTCAAGACGCTGCTGTGGAAGGCGATCTCCAACACCAAGTACTCCTGAGGAGCCGCCCCAGGCCCGGAGCCCCCGCTGCAGAGCCAGCCCAGGGGCACAGGCCCTCCGAAGATCAGATGTAAATAAATGGCTTTTGTGTGAACCCTGGGGTCTGCTGTCACGCGTGCTGCACAGCCACCCCCTACACATACACTGTCACCTTGGTACCAGGGGTTAAAAGCTGTGTGAAGTCCAAGCCTACAGCTGTGCCTGGGGGGAACCAATGGATGGCCAGGGCCTCACCCCAACACACACACATCCCTAGCTCTTAGACAGGGTCTTTTTTTTTTTTTTTTTTTGTCTTTTTGAGACAGGGTCTCACTATGCAGTTCAGGCTGGCATCAGGCTCACTTTGTAGCTCAGGCTGGTCTCAAACTCACAACAATCCTCCTGCCTCAGCCTCCCAAGTGCTGGGATTACAGGCATGCGCCACCACACCACGCCCAGCCCTTAGACAGGGTCTTACCAAGTCACTCAACTTCCTAGGCTGGGCTCAATCTTTCCATCCTACCTCAGCTTCCCAATGGTGAGGTTCCAGAGAACACTAGGCTTGCACTTTCCTTGTGCTGGATAGGTGCTCTGGGTCCTGCCAGCTTTGAAGAGGCTCTCAGCAGGTTTGTTTTAGAATGTCTGCCAGGGCCAGGGATATAGCACAGCTGCGTGACCAGAGGCTATCCCTGGTGCTACAACAAGCCTGGCAGAGGCTTGCTGGGTGTGGGGTGCAGCCCCAGCACCTGGGAGGCTCACCACAGTCTAGTCTAAACTGAAATGCAAGGGCCAGGGAGATGGCTCAATAGAGCAAGTGCTTGCCTGGCATGTGCAATGGCCTGAGTTCAATCCCCAGTTCCACAAAAAAAAAAAAAATTGGGGCTCAGTGGAATAAGTACTTCCCAGGCAAGTGCCCCCAGTTCTGCCAAAAAATAATAAACTGCAGGGCAGTGTCAAACTGCACAGGGGGGCTAGAGCCAAGGCAGCCACTTTATTCCACTGCGCAGAGGCACACAACTACAAGCCTAGCACCTGGGAGGCTGAGGCAGGGCTGCCTGGGTTACAGTGAGTTGAAGGCCAGCTCATAACGCCACGACTCTTTGGACTATTACCTGCATACTTTCTTTGGTGAAGTGGCCATGTGACGGGGAATACCCACCGGCCTGCATGACAGGTAGGACATCCCCCTGCAGCAGGCCCTGCTCCCCACGCAGTCCCTTGGCCTTCCACTGGAGCGGCGACCCTCCCAAGTAAGCACGCTAACACACCTTTTAGTTTACATTTTTTTGTGTACATCCCCCAGCAATTCCAGTTTAAATTCTTAGGTGCCAAGCACAACTTGTGCACTGTCAGTGCTGAGGGAAATGCTCTGCCTTCTACTCAAAGGCTGGGTTTTCTTGTGCAGAGCTCTACTGAGCTCTCGCAGTACCCCGGGAAGAGGATGGGAAGAGACAAAAAGCTGGGTCAGGAGCTCCCGTCTCTGAGGAGCTACCCCAAGCAGTTGGTGTCCCAGAGGTTACCAAGCTCAGCCCCTCCACGCAGCGACTCGAGGGGCGCACAGGCTCGAGAAGCGCCCACGCTCCAGGACTGGCTTCGTCCTGCCAGAGTGGCTTCTGTGCACCTTCTGCAGCTCCCCAGGTCCCTGCCCATCTTAGGCAAAGACACAGCAGCCACCAGGATGATCCCGTCAGTCAGCGCAGAAACTGGGCTAAGAGTGGGGACTTCAGCGGCCCTGATGCTGGGTCCCTAGCCTGCCTGCAGCACAGCAGAGCACTGGCCAAGGCCCAGCCAGGTGGGGAGTGTCCTTGGGGTCCTCTACCCAGTGACACGCTGCAAGGGCTTGCACAGGGTCCACAGTCCTGGAGTCCCACCTGTGCCTGCCTGTATGGCCACAGGTCTGGGGCAAGACTCTTCCTTCATGGATCTGGAAAAGGCACAAGGGTGGGGTGAGACGGGTGGGCGGGAGGTGGCCACTGCTGCACTCACCTGGGCTCTCCACAGGAAGCCAGGGAGCCAGGTCCAAACACCTCAGCTGCAGAGCTGGGACCCAGCAAGGTGTGGCACCACTGGCTTCCAGGACCATTGGACCTCCCAGGTCAGGAAGCAGCAGCCCTGCCTCCACACGGGAGACAGTGAACCATGGGAGCCAAGGCTCAACTGCATAGCTCTGGGACCACACGAGCACCCCAGTCCCGGCCTCACCCACAGCACAAAGCCAGTGGGTACCTCTGTTGTCCTCCCTGAAGTGAGGACACCGGGCAGAACACAAGACAGAAGCAGCGCGGTGTTCTCTTCCCGGATGCCCACTTCAACGAAGGTCTAGGCACAAGGGCCCGGGCGCCCCATCCGCTGTCGGGAAAGGGCCACAGCCGCCACCCCGAACGCACAGCCCTGCTGCCGTCCTGCAGTGTCAGGCTATAAACCATTCTTAGTGCTCACTGGTCTCTGAACACTGAGTGTAGAAATAGCCAGTTGCTCTTTGCCCCAAATCATAGGAACAGGAGTGGCTGTGCCCACTGTGCTGGAGGCCCAGGACTCCATCTGCAGGGCAGTCGGCACCCCTGCAACCAGCGCCCCACCCAGGTCTGGCTTGCATCTCTAACCTTGACTGGGGTGCAGCTCGTGGCTGGTTCTGCCAGTTGGGGATCACAGCAAGCAAGCTCAGTCACCGTCCTTCCTGTGTTAAACACCATAAAATAAAGTATAGCAGTGGCTAAAACCAGACAGAGGCAAAGCTCATGCGTAGCCTTCCTATGTAAGCACGCTGGATCAAGCTTCGCCTTCACTTACTGGAAGGCAGGTGGCTCTGAACCAGCACTGCTGCTCTTGCACTCCATCATGCAAACCGAGGGAGCACAGGCCAGATGGGGGACAGCTAGGGCGGCTGCACAGGACGCCTGGCGCCCAGGGCAAGGTGCAGATCGCATGTCACTGATGGAACTTCCTTCCCACCAGCCACAAACTGCACAGAATGTGTGAGGACTGGGGAAGGGACACTGCAGCCAAGGGTTTGCCGCTCCCCGCCAGGGACAGCACAAATGACGCACCACACTTAATCGTTCTGCACCCACATGTCCACCTTCTCCCAGGGCTACCGGTGAAGGGCGGTCCTCAGCGAGGGAGAAGGGAACACAGGAAGATGCTCTGGGATCTCCTTTCCCATGGCCCTGGGAGTGGCCTCGAGGCCCTAACACTGACCTATACTACTCCCCCTGTGCTATTTTAAAATTTGAGACAAGATCTAAGTAGCCCAGGCTGGGCTTGAACTCGTGACCCTTCTGGCTCAGCCAACAGCATTGGGACTACCATGTGCCACTGCACTGAGAATAAGAACCTGCAATTTAAAAAAGCTGCTTCCTCACATCCTGGCACCTTGGAAGCTGGTACAACTGTTAGCACCAAGCCAGGCATGCTGGCACGCACCTGTGGCCCCAGCACTGGGGAGGCTGAGGCAGGACCGCCATGAGTTTAAGGCCAGCCTGCACTACACAGTGAGACTCTGTCTCAAAACAAACCCAAAGGCCACTGCCTCCTATGGTTTTCAAGGAGGCAGCCTACAAAGCACCTCCCCGCAGGCAGTGAACTACCTTCTATTCCCTGCTTTGAAGGGCAAGACCCTCAGGGTGACTGACAGTATCAGAAGGGCGGCCTCCTCACCAGGTCCTGGTGGCTGACAGGCACACAACACCCTCAGTGGGGCATGTTCAGTGTCAGGCTACTAATCATTCAGGCATTCACGGGTCAGAACACTGAGCGTAGACATAGCCTCAATTCTCTTTGCCACCTAGTGACGCAGGCGTAACACGGCAGCCACGCCTGCAACGCCTCGAGGGGCAGGGTCTGTAGGCTGAAGACCCAGGGGTCCAGGCCACCACTTGTGTGTGCGTGGGGACCTGTTCCAGCACCAACCTGTCAACTCAGGCAGGACTCCAGCATCTCCTTACTGGAATCCATCTCCGGCAGGCAGACTCCCTAGGGCAGGAAAGAATATGCTTTACACAAACCTCAGCAAGACCACCGCGGGAGGGCCCCACACAGTACCATCCGGCCCTGGCCATTACAATCGCTTCGTATATCTAGAGCCCTATGGTAGGGTAAAACACCCCACCCCAAATATGCCTTTGGCTTAACCTTGGTTATCTGCAAAGAAATCCAGTCCACATCACCTACATTACTGAAATGAACAGCAAATACTCTCGAGCTTCTCTTCTCCCTGCCCACCCTTTCTGCTGAGGCTGGGGTGACACCTGCCCCACAGATGCCCAAGGGTAACGTCACCTGCATCCCAAGACAACCCTTGCTTGCAGTGTGTGTGCATCCTCCTGCAGTGCCCCACAGCCCGGGCTACCCAGAAGACCAACTCTACCTGCTTTTTCATTTTCTTGAGACAGGCCACGCTAGGTAGCAAAAGCTGGTTTGAACTCGTGGCAATCCTCCCGTCTCAGCCTAGCTGGTGCTGGGACTGCAGGAATGTGCCGCCACCCGTGGCTCCTCACTCCCAAGCACCTAGCACATTTGGGGACTCAATCCTTGGCACCCCACGCCGACCCCGCCCCATGGAGCGCTGAGCTGGCTACCAAGTGGGGGCGTAGTGGTGCACACCTGTAATCCCAATGCTAGGGAAGCTGAAAACAGGAGGATCACTATGAGTGCGAACTGTGCAGGGACCCTGTACCAAGTACATTAAAAAAAAAAAATCCTAAAGCAGGCTGCAATTACAGTGCTTCATTTTGTGAAAATACTGTCATTATCCTGCTGAAAGAAAAGGCTGTATTGTTTCTGATTTTGCCTTAATGAGGAAATCTGAACATACTGACATGATCAATTGAAGAAAAAAAAAAAAAGCCTATTGCAGAAATAAAAATGATAGCTGCCTTCTAAGAAAAAGGTCAGTTTACCCCCACCCATCTAGGCCCCGGGCCCACCTCCTCCGAGGCGCGCGGCCTCTCCTTGCCCCGGAACGCGCTAACCACCAAGCAGAGAGACGCAGCCGATCCTCCATGGCTGCCGAGAGACCGCGCGAGTCCGCGCCGCGTTCTTTATACCAGGGCGGACGGCGGCCCGCGAGGGACAGACCCCGTCGCCGCAGCGCCCTCTAGCGGGAAGCCCGCGCGGCACGTAACCAGTGTCCAGCGCCCCGCAGTTGCCCTGCTCCAGGCGCGCAGGGTCTTGGCCCAGGCCGCCAGCCCCGTAACCGGGACAGCCGTGTTTGCCTCCTCTTTTCCGCAGGGCCGAGAGGTCTCTAAGCCACCTGGGCACCTTCTTGTCCTCAGCCTGGGACCTGCCGGTAGCCTCTGCCCTGGCAAAGCGGGAGGCACACAGCCACACTTCTGCGTGGCCTCTAGCACACCTCAGTTTGCCAAGTTAGTGCAGAGGCCGCCTGCGCAGATGGGGTGACCCACAGGCGACCCTCGTCGGAAGAGCTTTTTGTCTATTTAGTCCTTGGGAGGTGGCCGGGCTGGAGGCAGGTATCCCATGTCCAGTGCCTGAGGAAACTGAGGTCTCAGGATGAAGAAATGTGACCTGGGCACGCGTTTTGTCCTGATGGAGGCAAGCTTGGGGCAGGCACCTCAGCTCCGGGTCACAGAGGCCACGCCGGCTGCAGGACCTTGTCCCTGCCCGGATCCCGCATGACAGACCCGAGGGACAGAAGGGAGCAGCGGGGGCAGGCTTCTCCTCCCTCAGCCATTTCCTGTGGCCCAAGGTGGAGGCCAGAGGGCTGCGGTGTTGACACCTCTGGCCTGGTCCTGCTTTCAGAGCAGACAGGGCTGGGGCAGGGCCGGAAGCGCAGAGTTGCAAACACGCAGAGGACTGACCTCGCTGCACGCCTTCCCACAGGCAAGACACCCCATGGCCTCTGCAGCGGCTCCTGGCTGGCTTCAGGCCCAGCTCTAGAATCAGACCTGCTGCAAAACACGTTTCAGGGGTAGAGGCAATGCCAGGCCCAGAACTGGGACTAACAGCGTGTTTGAAATATGTACCCGTGGGCGCTGGCCTTGGCACCTGAGCTTGACTGTGGGCCAGAACTGTTCTTGCATCAAGCCAGAACAGGACCGATCCAGAAGAAACTATAGCACCGACTCCAGATGCAGAATTGGCACTGTCACCAACTGCTGTGCTGGCTCCAGAGTTAGAGATGGCTCCAGCTCTTGAGATGTGTCAACCCCAGGAAGACCTCCCATGCCAGTGCCACCCCTGCCACCAAGTCCAGCTGTCACACACCCCACCGGAAGGCCTAGCGCGGCTGGAGCACTGACTCTGCATCTAGTATCGGTTTCACTGATGCTTCCATAGCTGGAGTCACACTGGATCCAGAGCCACCAAAGGGGCCGGGGAGATGGCTCAGTGGAATAAGTGCTTGCCTGACAAGTGCTGGGTCCTGAGTTCAATTGTTGGTATTACAAAAAAAAAAAAAAAAAATTACTTTGGACACAAAAGAGATAGACAGAGCCACCAAGAACTGCAGAACCAGCCCAGCAGCAGCTCCTGGCCTGGAGGCAGCCCTCCCGAGTGGTGCTGCCAGCTGGTGCTGCCAACACAGAGGCCAGCCCCAGTGCTGGCCCCACCCAGGAGTGAGGAAACGGCCACCTGTGTTTCCCGAAGAGTCAATCACTATGCCCACTTCAAGTACTTGGACAAGTTCATCTGTGTGACCGATTGGTGCTGGCTTCTCTTCGTTGAGAGCTCTGTTATTCCAGATTTGAAACAGTCTCTTGACTTGTGTAAAGTGCATTATTTGGGTTGTCCAGAGACAGCTCGACCCAGGGGAAGGTCGCAAGGCACAGAATACAGCACGTGTGGTAGGGAAGGAGGGCTGGGGATCCAACCTTGGACCACATCCTATGGGCAGTGACAGAGAGGACCCAGCTTGGTGTGCCCAGGGTGACAGCAGGTGATGACACAAGTCCCCACGCGGTGGTGCAGGGTGATGGTCACCGCGCCAAGTGTGGGGTCTCAAGTCCTCACTTCTGGGACTTCCCTGCAGTTGCTGGGGTGGGGGACATATGCTGACCTTGGAGCAAAAGGCTTCGGGGTCCTGATCTCTCCCTGCTCTCTGCCTTGTCCTTGTCCCTGTCTCTGTCACTGAGGCTCCTGAGAGAGGGGACAGCTGTTAGAATCAAGAGGTATAGGTGTTTTCTGAGCTTCAGTTCCTTCTGGTCAGTGACCATAGAGGTGACAGAAAGAAGCATACTGGTCCCCTGGCCACCTAGGCCACCCCCAGACAAGTAAAGAGTGCCATGTCCCAGTGAGAACAACCCTGCTGATCCCCGGAACTGTGCCTCACACTCCTGCGGGGCGCTGCGCTGCCTGGCTACGTGCATCTAGGCAGACACTGCAAAGGGTAATGGCTCTGGGGCATGTCAGCTGGACACAGGGGCTGCAGGGACAGTGCCTGGGGCTAGGATGACACTTCTACCTCTTCCCGAAGTCCAGTTCCTGGCTTTGGTCAAGGCTGGCCAGGAGCCAGAGTCCAAGAGACAGGAACACAGACAACTCGGACTTTACGTACACAAGTGTAGAACCTGAGTGTCAACAGGACCGCAAGGGAGCGGTTCCCTCCTGCGCCTGTCCATGTGTCAAGGGTGCGCTGGCCTTGCACCCTTTCTGGGTCTCCATGAGGCGTTGGGGGCGGGGTTATGATAGGGGCGTGGCCATATGGTGGGACTTTGGGGTGGGGTTTCTGGGGGAGTGGTCAAGAGGTCCTGGGGGTTTGGGCGGGGCTATGAAACAGGTGTGGCCAGATGATCCCACACCCTACACTTTTGCAGGGTGTGATTGGGAAGCCACAGGCAGTGCTTCAGGGGACCTGGCCTTGGAGGAGACTCCAACAGGCCTCTATCGCTGTTGATTCCAGCTCGGGGCCAGGGGAAGAGATTCCTAGTCTGTCCTTCCATAACCCTGCAGGGCGACGCCCTCACTACCAGAGCCCTAAAGGGCAGCTGCCCTTGCCTCCTTCCTGCCTCGGCCTCCAGGCGGTGGGGAACCACCTGGTCTTCACCTGTGGGCCGAAGCCCTGCCCTGTCGCACCTGCAGAAAGCACCCACAGGACTCACGCAGGGCTGCCAGCACCATCCCAGCACTGGGCCTCATGTACCTGGCCAGCACACCCGCCCAGTCTGGGCCCTCAGCTCCCTGCTTGCTCAGAAATTCCCTGGGGGGCCCAGGCACCCCACAGACAGAGTCAGGGAACTGCTCAAGCTGTTTATTCAGAAGTAGGGGAGACTGTGAGGCTCTCTGCAGGGAGGGTCTCCATCCACATTTCCAGGCCAAAGGTTCCGGTGCTGCTACCCTGGGACTGCATCAGATTGGTGCCTGCTGGCCTGGAAAGGAGCTGAGGTCAGTGAGGCCAGGAGGAGGAGCGGGAATACAGGGCTGAAGGTGGGTGGTGAGGGGCTCCCTGTGGGGAGGGTAGGAGAGGAGCAGGGGGCTCCTCCCCCAAGCCGCCCACAGAGCTCCTCACCCACAGGATAAAAGGGGACAAGTGGCTTCTGCCAGCAGGATGGCAGGGGACAGATGAGGCTGTCTGGAGCCTGCCCTGCTGCACCTGGGCAGGTGCCTTGGGAGGTCTCTGAGCCTGTACTCTGGACATCAGAGCTCCAGGCTCCAGGAGCCCTGAAGTCCCGAAGCCGTGGTGCAGCAGAACGTTATGGCAGCTCACAGGGTAAACAGAGGCACCAGGGCCACTGAGGACCAAGGGGTCTGGGAGGGATTTTCTACCTGCCCACAAGGCAGGAATAAGGGGCACTGGGGACAAGGGCCAGGGATACTGTCTCCACCATCAGCCCAACCACAGGAGCGGGCAGGATGGCGGGTCCTCTGTGTCCCGGAGTGACATCCCAGGAGGAAACCTGAGGCCAGTGCAGTAGCCAGGACGACCCAGGAGCCGTGCACCTCTTCTGGGCCCCGGAGGGGTCTCTCCTCCCAGCATGAGCGGGGCTGGTGAGCTGGGCCACAGGGACGGCCCATAGACCCCAGAATGGGACATCTCGAGTGTCGCGTGAGACTCACCCTAGGCGCTTTTTGGAGAGCAGGCTCCTGCTGAGGAAAGAAAGCCAGGATTCAGGAGACCCCGGAGACCCACAGGACCCGGGACCTGCACGGGCCAGCACCTCCCCCCAGCCCAGAGGGGACCAGGCCAGGGCCAGCTGCAGCCCGCCCCACAGGCGCCCTCAGTGCCGTCCCCACGGCGGGGCAGGGCCCGGAGCAGCCCTCTCACCCCTCTGCCTGGGGATGAGGATGTTGTCCGAGCTGAGGCCTCTGGCTTCTGCCGCCTTCGCAAGGTCTTCCAGGGCTTCCTGGTGGACTTCAGGGTCTCTGCCTGCGGGAGAGGCCAGGGCGGGACAGGAGTGTCAGGGCAGAGCCGGGCAGAGCTGGCACTGCACTCTGGGCTGGAGGCCTGGCAGCCTCGGACTGGGGAGGGGCCTGGACGACCCTCTGGGGCCTGAGCTGGAGGTGTGGGGTGGGAGGAGAGCCGGGACAGGAGGACCAGGCACTGGGAGGGTCAGTGAGGGAGCGGGAGACCCAGGCCTGCCCTCCTCAGCAGTGTGCGCTCCCCCAGGGCAGCAGGGGACGCAGGCCTGGCACCCCCCAGGAGCGAACTCTGCACCCACATGCCTGGCTAGGGGCGAGCTCAGGGGACGCAGAGGCCTTGTCTTTAGTGAGGAATGGTGTGGGGTGTCTGCGTGGGGGTGAGCTTCCAACACAGCTCCTGTCCCCATGTCCCACCCTCTGCTCCTGGAGGACACTGCAGCCTCCCCCGCTGGTCCCCCCGCTGGTCCCCCCACTGGTCCTTGGCTCGTCCACTGACATTGGCGACACCTGTGTCCTTGCACCTAGAACAGCTTCTCCTTCCCTCCTTCCCGAGGTGGGGGCCTAGGCAGGGTGATCCCAGATCCTTACAGACCCCATCCTAGCACACCTTGCAGGTCCTGGGTGCCAGTGGCTTCTCCTACGGGAGAGGGGGAGCGGGGAGGGAGGAGGGGAGGCTGCAGCTGGAGGCTGTCGGGCGCCAGGTGCCGGGGGCCGTGACTCACCCACCAGTTTGGCCATTCGGGTCTGGTGCCCGGACCACGTGTCCTCGCTGTAGAGGATGTAGTGGTCCTGCACGGATGAGGGGATGACGTAGACCATGCGCTTGCCCCCATCTGCACAGGGACAGCAACAGCCCTGAGCAAACCGCCTGATCCTTCAGGAAGCACCTGAGTCGGCCTGGCGCACAACTCAGCAAAGCCCTGGACTTCACACCCACCCGGATGCCCAAGGGTCCCTGAGCCCAGGCTACGGGGTCCACAATGCCACCGTGGGAGACGGTCACATCCCAAACCAGCAGGTACCAAACGGAGGCTTGCCGAGGTGGGGCTGGGTACCGTGGTCCCTTCCCGCGAAGGCCAGCTGTGCCTCTGACCTCTGCCAGGGGCTCAGCCACAGCCAGTGGGGAGAAGTGGACGAGTCAGTACAGAATTTGTGGTCAGCTATTTGTACTGTAAGGCCACCTGGCTGGTAAGAAGGGGGGAGGGTGTATAATAGGGTCGGAGGAGGGGAACGATCTCAGGCCCAAGGCCGTGTGTGGTGCAGGCGGCTCCGGGACTCACAGGCTGTGAACTTGTCCGGCTCATCGGTTTTCTCCAGGATGGCGCTCACGTTATGACACTGACCTCTGACCCTGGAAGCAGAAGCCGCATGGGCCACAGGGCCGCC
>PVKA01012760.1:0-56899 GCA_004027165.1 Ctenomys sociabilis
TGCCTCCTGGGGAGAGTCCTTCCCTGCAGCTCCCCACCTGGCACTAACTTTCAAACTGAGCCAAATTTTCACAGATGGATTTCTAACCATGGAGATGGAGTTTTCTAATGGAAATCCCAGCAGCCCTTTACTTAGAGTAGCTCTGGTGGGCACTACTCTAATTATTCAATTGCCTAATTCCAT
Source organism: Ctenomys sociabilis (assembly GCA_004027165.1). Taxonomy (NCBI): domain Eukaryota; kingdom Metazoa; phylum Chordata; class Mammalia; order Rodentia; family Ctenomyidae; genus Ctenomys; species Ctenomys sociabilis. The sequence continues at coordinate 184 of PVKA01012760.1, forward strand.
TTATCTTTCATGATCCATTATGCACCCCTCACAGGCTACATCTTCCTTAGCAGATACATAACGGAGTCTAATGGACTCTGGGTGAAGCCAACTACACAGACTAAAGGATTTAGCCACTACCTAATTCTCCTAAACTGTTATTTTATAAATGAACAAGGCAGACAGACACATTTTATGCTTTAAGATAAATATTTTATGAATTGCCCCTCTGATACATTACCTTATTAGTACATTATCTTTCATCCCTCCCTGAGCTTGAAGAGCCCTGGCAGACACTCAGGAGTACATTTGGGTGATTTTATTGAATGAGATGCTTTTAAAAATCTGTTTGTATCTTTGGAAAAAAGAAATAACTTCATCTCATGAAAAGGAAAAGTTCTCTGAATGTTGATTTTTCTATTTCAGTGTGAAAATCATTATCCAGGGATTTTTTTTTTATTTATCCAAGTATCTAGATTCTACTTTTTTAAAAAAAAAATCAATATATCTTTCTCTCTTCAGAAGCACAGCACTAGGAAGAGTTTGTACCATTCTAAAAGGTCCTTCCTTATCTAAAGAACAGAGTATCATAGGAAGTCAGTCTTTCCTCCCGAAGTTCACTTTTCAGGAAGATTCAGTGTATAGGATAATAGCCTCTTTCTCATTAAATGTGCTTGCAGCTTTTTGTTGCCCTGCTTGGGCATTTTAACCTGTGGGAAAGAACTTTGTTCAATAATTAGTTTGGTAAGAACTGAGCTTTTCAACATCATTCTGTGTGTGTGTGTGTGTGTGTGTGTGTGTGTGTGGCACTGGGGACTGAGGCCAAGGCCTTCACACTGAGTATATCCCTGTTATTTGGGATAAGTTTGAATTCCCTGTCCTCCTGCTTCAGCCTCCCAGAGTGCTAGGCTTTTAGTTATGCACATCACACTCCATTTAAGAAACTGGTTTGTTTGTTTGGTGGGTTGGTTGGTTTCTTCAGACAGCATCTTACTACATAGCTTACATTGGCCTTGAACTCATTATATAACTCAGGCTGGCCTTGAATTCTTGGCAATACTCCTGCCTTAGCCCCCTGAGTTCCAGGATTACAGGTGTGACATACCACATGCAGCAGAAACTGGTTTTAATGGCAATGGTCATTACAGGATAAATATTGTATAATTTTTTCATGTTTGTAAACCATAAGCATGTACACTGTAAAAATAATAAAAGCTCTAATCAGACTCTGTATTATTTGGTAGTCTAGTGCTCCTCTCACAAGAAAGAAAATAGGGAAGACGTACTTAGAAAATACTAAACAAAAAAACAAAAAAACCTGAAGCAACTGACTTTGTGGCCTAACCCAGTCCCTGATGAAAGAAAGATGAAGATTTAGAACTAAAAGCAAACATTCTAAATTCTAGGCCCCCTGCACCAACCCCCACCCAAGGAAAAGCAGGCTTCCTGCTGATCCAAGTGTTATGTCACCATATTTGCTTTCAGAAACGAAATCAATCATAACATTTTTAGTGATTAATTAGAATCAAATGTATAGAGAAGAATAAACTTGATGGAATGCTGTATGACATTGACTTGGGAGTGATTGGAAAAGGGGAGGAATTAGTGTTGGTGATGAATTTGCAGCTTCTTAGATTCACTCTTGAGTGTGTTTTACCTTTGCCATAAATGAAAACATTTAAATTTCTTTACAATTGCATTTGACTTAATTATACCCTAACCCTGATACTGGTTAGCATGCATTTCGCCTGCTTTTCTGTCCAATGCAAGGGGCTGGGCTCCTCATTTCATAAAGACTTGTTTTTCTACAGGATGTTCACTATGTGCAGAATGTTAATAGCTGGTGGAATATGAATAGGCGCTGTGGCTCCTCTTGAAATATAGAAAAATGGCCCAGACATTAAAAAAGATAAAAGGGAAAAGGGCAGTAATGAATTTAGAGGAAAATGAACATTAATGGTACTAGCATTACTCATGTTCCACATAGCAAATTATTGGAAATCTGTCAAGCACACCAAATTATCTACTCATCGGCTGCTGCAAGGCCCTCTGCAGCCATCCAAAACCAGCAAAAGCAAGACAATTTAAGCTAATTTTACTATTTATAACAATAGAACAAGCCATTAAGATAAATTAATGTCATTATCAAGTTTCTATGAAAATGACAAATACCACTATTTCGAGCAGCTTAGAGGCTGTTGACTATAATGAAATCCGCTGCGCAGGTACTAAAGAGAAACACTCCAAGTAATTATTTTCTAGTAGCCTGTTTGTTTCCTGGCCATTCATTTGCTTTCACCACAATTAGTTCTGTACACAATATGTTGGTAACTAAATAGTCAACACTACGCAGCATTAGGACTAATTGGGCCATTAGGATGCAGTTTCTAGCCTTTCCTTTCCTAAGAGAGCCAGGAGTAAACAGAACAGGCCACAATGGCAGCACCATGCTGGCGCGGATTGCCTTCATTTAAAGGAGATCCAAACAGGATAATAAAGTACACCAGTGAAAAGCCATGCCTGGAGAACCCTGGCATCAGCCGATGATCCCAAAGCAGGTCATGCTGGAGTGGGCCTGCTGGTTCTCTAAAGCTGCCACACTGGTGACACCAGCAATGATAGCATCGTGCCCAAGAATTCGTGGTTGCTTTGAACTTGGCCATTCTTTCACCACCTCACTCCAAGATTTCTTAGTCATTCAAAGCCTTGCCAGGAAAGGCCACATTTCTCTCAGGGGGCTGTGTCACAGATGACCTCAAGTCACTGTCTCAGTTCCAAATGGCTCAGAGGCTGCAGAGGAGGTGGGCCTAGCATATGACAGACATTAGTGGAAAAACTCAACATGTGATCATGTGAGTTATGAAGAGATCAGTGTCAGGAACCCCTTGTTGCCTAAAATAAGTTACAGAATTCAGCATCTCACCAGAGAAGTGTCAGTGCTCAGTTAACAAAGGGCTGGGACCCTCAAGACCGTGGTGCTCAGAGCCACCTGCTGGTCAGACTCACCCATCTTTCCCCACTCCAGCAGAGGTGAGGGTGTGGGTGTTAGGCCTTGTGGATTCTCAGGAGATCTATGGCATAGGCATGAATATTGGATCTCTGGAAACTTTAGAGAGCATCGAGTTCAGAAGACCAGCACCATAAAAAGAGCCAAAAAAGAAAACAAAAACAACAAAAGAAAGAGGGCCTAGAACAAGAGGCAGAGCAGTGGGAAAACTGAGTCATGCCAGACTTCAGAGACATACTCACTTCCTAACATGAGTTCTTCCTGGGCACCCACAGTATGCATTCAGCAGAAGAGACCTTGCACACAAGCTCTTCTGTTCAAGGAGCAGACATCCAAAGGCCAGTCATGGATGCTTGGATTCCACCATAATGAATTATCCCACAGGACATTTGTGTGCATGCACATGCAATCTTAGCTCCCTCCCCAGTGGGATCGCCTGCCCTTTTGCATTCAATACCTACAGATAAGAGAGACACACAGAGACCTATTCAGAGCGGGGACTAAACTTGAGGGCTCCAAAGCCATGCCTTAGAGAGCTGCAAGTGTCCCTGAACCAAAGATGAAGTGGCCCTCATCAGTCCCTCAAATCTACATCGCTGTTTCTGCAGCTTCCCCTTCCCTCTCCATCACTAATCCCACCCCCACTCCAAAGGGTGTGCTGCTAACCCCTCTGTGACCTCAGGCATAAGTCTCTCAAGGAAAGGCAAGCAGAATGTCCACTGTCCTTCTTATCTTCCACAGATCCTAGGACACAGACAGCATTCAATAAATACATGCTCTCTCAGAGAGCAGGTGTGGGGGCTTTCTGAGCACTTGGAAAGAGGTTGTGAGTCAGGGAACAGGGGACCAGGGGACCTCCTTAGAGTGCTGCCACACCTTGCTGTTGATAGCTGAGGCAGAGCTATTTGTGAAGGGATCCCTCTTGGATTCTGAAGTCTGTCACTCAGCCAGGGACCTTCCAGATACATTTGTCTCTGATTAGGCTGGGAGAGGCTTAGGTTGCAGGGCTGCCAGCCTGCATCGCAGGAGTCTCCTGGGCTGACTTCAAATCTCCTGGCCATGTGCCTGCAGAGATGGGGATATCTAATTAGTAAAATAACTACTAATGGTTTTTAAAGGCATGGTTTCTGGACAAAATATAGGGTGTGGTAATTATATCCACAACCAAGTCATGATCATCATGATAAACCTTAACCCCAAAGATTTCAAAGCACTCTAAATAATTAATTATTTTCAGAGTTTCCGCAGAGGGTGGGCCACTTCGTTACCTCTGCTTCCTGATGAGGAAGCCGAATGATCCAAAGGCAAAAGTCTGGGGGACAGATTGAAAGGTGCTGTGGGTCCCTGCGGCAGGCGCATCTATTCCTACGTCCATCAGTGCTGAAGCGTGGAGCTGGGCTGCAGCAGCCTCGCCGGGCATGGGAAGCAGATCTGCCATCTGTGCACCTTGCTGCTGAGCAGGCTAAAAGCGTCCTGCATCCAAGGTGAAGGGGAGGAGGCAAAAGCCCTGTGCAGGGCCCAACTTTCCACCCCTTCTGTTGGGCCAAGCTACAGGCATGGGGTTAAGCACTGTGCTCCTTTTTCTGTCATAAGTTTTCCCACTGCCCTATGAGGTAGGGTTCCTTTTGTGAAGAAACTGAGGCTTGCATGATCAATAGCCATGTCTCGGACCACAGCATGGCTGGTAGAGGCAGGGGGTGGGATTGGAATTCCAGGCCTGCCGTGCTCTGCCCCAAGGACACGTTTCCTTCCTGAGGCTTCTCTGCCAGCCGTTGTAAGTTGGCAAAGTCCTGGCCCTACCATCTCCTGCCCTTTGCCCTTGGACCAGCTTTGTAGACCTGCTGAGCCTCAGCTTCCTCATCCATGAAATGGGGGTTGAGTGCTACTTCATCTGACCACAGCAAATGCTAAGGCAAATTAATTTCCATCCAAGAGCTAGCACAGAACTCTTTGACCTGGTCTGGTTGATTTCAAAGCTTCCAGAGCAGCACTCACCAATTACTGGCGGTAACAGCCTCATTCTGCAAAAATCACACTGGCTTTTACAGGTCTTTACAGGAAGGAAATGGGATAATGTACTGCTTTCTCATGTATGTCAGTAGCCCAATCTCTCTCTAATGGCCTCAAATTGCAGTTTTAAAACCCAAACCATGAACTTAAACTCTCCCACAGACATACATAGGAAAGGCATCCTCAATTCTTATGCACCCAGTGAAAGTCAAGACAGAAAAACATCTGGTCCTACCTTCCTCTGAACAGCAGAATGAAAAGCAGGGTTTTGGGGCTGATTATGATCTCAATATGAATTTGTCCTGTCTCAAGGTGAGAGGGAAATTTAGGAAAACTCTGACTTCAACACCAGCCTGTCTAACCTTAGCACCATTTGCAGTTTCCGGGTCTCCTCCAAACCCAAGCTGACTGCTTGAGAAAATGCGGAAGAGGATCACAGGCCCTGCCCCAGGGACTGCAGATCCCTGACGTGATTACCTTCCTGTCCAAGTCAGCCACTTTCTGAGTGATGCTACTGTATTCCTACCACAGATGCCAGACCCTCTGTGCTGCTCATAGTGGTATTGTTCATCAAGGGCTTTTCCTTGAAAAAACAGTTTCTAGCTGAGAACTCCTACTAAGCTAACAGCTAACATATTTTCCACATGTCCAGTCCTGTGCATTGAAGACTAACAGCAGTCACATAAGGTGGATGCTATGCCAAGTTCTGCAGCTGAGGAGACAGAATCTGATGTGGTTAGTTACTTGCCCCAGGACGTATCATTGCTAAGTAGCAGGGATAAGACTGCAACCAGGACATTCTGGCTTCAGAAATCATACTCTCAATCTCTCTGCTATCCACAGCCTCCAAACTAGCTGGACTCTGATCTTGCTCTCAGCTGGAAGGACGTGACTGATTAAGAAACAAGATCCGCTGTGTCATAGCACTGGTGTGTTGGTTAGACAAGGCAAGAGAGATACTTGTCATCTAGTAATTTATTGTGGAGATTATACTTTCCTTGTTCTCTAGGAGTAAAAAGAAACCTTTTTTCTTCATAAGTTGATTGTTTTGGGTGTTTTGTTACAATAACAGAAAACTTCTCTCTGCTGCTGGACTATTGGCTCCATGGGGACAGGCACAAACAGCATCTACTTTTCTCATTAATTTATGTACAGCACAAATGCCAGGGACAAAGAAGAGATCAGTTAAAGGATGTAGAATAAATGAATGAGTCACTACAGAGGTGAAAAATCAATAACAGGGAATATCCATGAAGTCATAGATTGAGTTTGTACACTAACCTGCTGTGTTTGAACATCACCCCAGTAGTAGACCAATAAATGATCTCACTCCACCCTGTGCTTGCATGGCCAGCGGACTTTGCTTCCTCATAGCATTGGAGAAGAGTGCACTTCCCACTCCTGTGGGAGCCTCTGAATGCCAGCCCGCTGAAACAAAGACAGGGGTACTTGCTCCCAGAGCTTCGTGTATTCATTTCTTTTTTAAATCTCAGTAAGAATTTTCTAAACACTTAAAAAATTGTCTGGCTCCTGTGCTACTCATCTTGCCATTGATGACATAAAATACCTGAGATCCTGAACTGACAGAAAAAAAGAATTTTATCTTGGTTGACAGTTGATTTCAACTCATGGTTATTGTTCCTGGTATTTGTGGCCCTCTGATGAGGCAGCACGTTATGGTGCGAGCACAGGGAGGAGAGAAATTGTTCAGCTCATGACAAGAAAGTAAAGAAGAGAGAGAAGGGGAGACGAGCGTTGCAGTGTCCCCTTCTGTGACCAGAAGGCCTCCCACTGGGCCACACCTCAAACACCATGGGCTTGGGACTGTCTTTTGGGGGTGCTATTCAAGCTACAGGAACTTCCAACAATCAATTTTATGCTATAGTAATCAGGCCTATATTGTGGGTATGTAGACTACACTTGAGAAGCTGCTGCATTGTCCTTTTGCTTGCTAGGTCTGTTTCGCTTGTCTAAATTCAACAGCCTGTTTGCTCCAAAGCCTTTGATTCCCAGTTGAGAGATGTTGGGGCTTATTGGGAAGAACTTGAGTCATGGGGTAGAGATTTCATGCATGGATTAGAGCCTTTCTCATGGGAGTTGTTGCTCTCTTGAGACAGGATAAATGGCAAGGGCAGGTTGTTGCAAAGCGAAGTTGCCTCTTAGGTTCTCTCTCTTGTAGGCGTCTTTTAGTCCTTCTGCTTTCCCACCATGCTGAAGCCTCCACCGGAGGTGTACAGAGGCTGCAACTGTGCTCTTAGACTTCCCAGCCTCCAGTGCCATGGGGAATAAGCTCCTTTCCTTTATCAGTGAACAAATCCCAGGTGCTTTGCAACAGAATACAGGGGAAAGCAAGTGGATTCAGCCAAACCTGAAGCAGTGATGCCAGAGTGTCCATACCCAGATCCCAGAAGTGTGCTCACAGGGTGGCGAGTAGGAGAGACGGCAGGCAGTCAACCTTTGGTCCTTCTCCCCGCTTTCTTCCACATTCTGGACTTTGTCCTGCTGAATTCATCCTGCTCTGAAGGTGGGAAGTCTAAGAGCATAGTTGCTCTGAGAGATTTTCCCAATTCCACTAGGCTTTCTCATTTGGACCTTTCATAATCCCAAATCTTAATCCAGTTTTCTTTTTTAAGAAGTGAGTGATTTCAGACCCAGACAGGTGCTGCAGTTGTACTGAAGTTTTGTGCTAGATTCTGAATTTGTTAATCAGAATGTAATGTATGATTAGCTTGGTTTCTAATCATTGTGGGTTAAGGAGGAAAATGGTTTATCTCCGCCCAAGAGCTGTCACACAAGGACAAGCAATACTGACACTTGTGCAGTTACTCACCCTCATTCTGACTATCTAGAGATTTATGAAACATGTGAGGGTGGCTCCAGGGAGTATCAGGACTCCCAGAGAGACTGGAGTTGAGCATGTACAAATAAACTTGTCCTTACTCTCTTTTCCCAAGCAGCAGCAACAATTGTAGAGTATTTTTCCATTTGATTTTTAAAAATCAAGTCACAGGCCAATGCATTTCCATTTACTTTCCAATGAGTCCAGGTCTGACTAACTGTTTTCAATAATTTGAGATTTTATTGTTCAAATAATGGTTGCAGTAAATTTTGATTTATTGTAATTTTTAAAGTTCATTGATCCAGGGCATTTCAGTTTTGCGGTAGTAGGACTTCCCAACAGGTGTCCACAAGCAAGTGCTCCATGAATCCAAAGGACAGAAGTGATCTTGAAGGCCTGAGAGGGGAGCCAGGTCCCCACTTTTCTCCTGTGTGCATGTGTCCATGTATGCAGATGAGCCTGATCCAGAGAGGAATTCACTTGTTCTCTTAGCTTCCTGGAATGACTGGTGTGTTTAAATGCCTGTAACCAACCACTAGCAAACTAAGCCTTAGAGAAATGATGACATTGAGGTGTCCATTCCTGTGGTGGATACAACAGTGCCCCTGGTCTTATGGAGACCATATTTAACCTATTCTGGCTGCTCAGAGAGCTAGAAGATAAATGGCCTGCCTGGGACTAGAAACCAAGAGAAAAAGCCCAGAGATGCAGGAGTTGCCCCAGCCCTCTTGGAGCAAAGGACGTTCTCGTTTTAGGACAATAGAGGCAACAAAAAGCCTTGGAACACTATGGAGGCAAAGAAGGAGGCTAGAGATCTCAGGCGGTAGAGAGGTGAATAATACATTGGAAAGCTAACATAAGCATTATTTCTCTTCTAATCAGGATCATGAGGCATTTTACAAATTAACCACTTTCCTCCAACACTTATCATATTGAGTGGCTCTAGGTACAGCCATCAGGGCAGACACAGCCATCTGCATCTAGAAAATTGCCTATACATTTATTAAAGTGAAATTCACCCATTAATTAATGCTGTTCTCCCTGAAGACTCTCATTAGCACATTGAGCTAATTACTGAAACCACAGGCCTAAGAGTTGGCTTTTTTTTTTTCCTCTGTTGCACTAAAATTTGTTCCAGCCTTACCTTTACAGAGTTTAAAAAGAGAGTCTACAGAATCAAAATAACCTTTGGGACCAGAAAGTGAATCAACTTTCAGACCACTTTTCGTGCTGGTTGGAGTCTTCTCTGTGAAGGGCAGCCCCCTGCTATTTCAGCATGAGCTCTTTCCAGGATGTGAGAGGCCAGAGCATCCACCCAGCACTGAGGTCTGCTGATACCTCAGCCTCTGGGGCTTGGATGGCTAGGAAAGAGACCTGGAGGGAGACATGGGCTTGTGTTCATTGAGTGCATCCTGTCATACACTGTATTTTCTCTTCTCCTCAGCACCTATGTGACTTCCACATATCCTTTTCATTCAGCAAAAAACAAGGTGTTAGAAATATTTCTAAGCCTTTCCATTGAAAACATCTCTCCTTCAGTACTGGGAATGGAACCTAGGGCTTGTAATGCAAGGCAAGGGCTCTACCACTGAGCCACATCCCCAACCCTTACCTGAAAACATTGCAAACCAAACCAGGAACCAGGCAACAAGGTGCATGGGGCTTAATGGAGGGGAAGAACTGCAGTACCAACTCTGCTCTGCAGGCGCAGCCAGCCCCCTAGGCTCCTAGTACCCCTCTTGGATTCCAGATGTTACCTGGGAGCCTCTTATACTCCCTTCCTTTACAATAAAGAATAATTGTAAATAATTTCTCAAAGACATGCACAGTATAAATGCATATGGTATTAAGTGAAGAGAGCAGAACAGAAAATTAGATTAATCCTTTCACTGCAGTTATATAAAACTACTCTACATTTAGCCAAGGATGGGAGCAGGGTATAGGAAACATAAGACATTTGGGTTAGAGATGTGGCTAGAATGCAAGGTTCTTGCTTGTCATGTTCCATGGTTATCACTGCAAAAATAAAGATTGTTTTAAGACACTGATTCATTGAAGGGGGCTTTCTCTGCTGTACATCTACACATGATACTGTAAAGTTTCCATTTCTGAGTACATCATGCTCTGATGCCAGCTCCCTGCTGGGATGCTTGGCTGCATGATACTTGCCTCCAGGTATCCACATTCCAGGCCCCAGAGCTGCACATACTGCCTAGACCTGCCTAGAATAAGCATTCTGCAGGTGTGACTAAGTAAGGATCTGAGAACGATCCAAATTTGGCCCTTATGTGAAGGACGTGGAGTGGGATGAGACTGGAGAAGTGAATGGAGTGATGGAAGGGACCACTTAGAGGGCTGTGAGGGGGGCTTCCGAGCCAGGAGCTTTGGGTGCACCAGAAAAGGAATGCAATTGGAAATCCCCCCAAATCATCCAAGGGGAGCAGGCAGCTGCTGCCTGAGTCCTAGCTCAGCAAACCTGATTTTGAACTTCTGGCCTCCAGAACCATAAGAAAACAAACACTGGCTGTCTCCATCCATTTGGCTTATGCTCACAACATCTCCTTGAGTGGACCAAAGAGGGCCACTCTGTCCTGCAGTGTGTGTGTCCAGCCCAGAGATCTCAGAGCTGTTTTTTGCCTTGTGCAGACTGGTGGGCTGGTGGCTCAGAATTTTTGGCATCCACAGTGCTGGAGTAGCTTCAGTGTAACAGTAATCGAGCTAGGAGATAAGACGGACACCAGTTATCTCTTTCGTGCTAAAGACTTCGAGCATGAGGATTAGGGATCTTGAATTAAAGCTCTTTGTTGTCACCTAGTAGAACCATACTCCAAGCCTCTGTTTTCCCATCTGTGAAATGGAAATGCATATATAACTCTCACTAGGTATAGTGAGATAATGTACATCAAATCTCCAGCCCACAGAACCTGGTAAGCACTCAGGCTGTAATTGGTTCTGTGCCTGTCTCATGGAGAGCTTTTATTCTTATACTGCCAGCAAGCCATCTCTGCTGCCCTGGCAGGAGGTCTAGCCCAGCTCCAGCTGTGGGTCTAGAGGCACCTGCAGACCCTGCCTGGCTACCTTGTACCCAGATGCCAGCATTCAGCAATAGCTACAGATGGATATTTTAAAAGGCGAAAGATTTGTACGATCTGAAGAGAAACCAGAGCATGAAATGGATATTTTAAAGAGCAGTGCCAACTGCTGAACCTGAAAAACAACAGCACCCGAAAGAGCCTTGGGGCCTTCTGGGCCTCCTCTAATCAACTCCAAGTAAACAGTGTAGGTTAGATACCCCTTATCCAAAATGACTGAGACTTTAGAATATTTGCTAATATATATCTTGAGCCTGGACCCTCCCAACACTGCTGCACCCAAGGCCTAAGTTCTCAACACATGAACTTTTAGAGAATATACTCATAAATGCAAAATTCCTTTATGTTTCATAGAAACCTTACACAGCATATGTAACCTGAGGTGATTTTAGTGCACAATATTTTCAGTGCCCCTGCATTTTGACTCTCACTTGTCACCAGGACTTCTGCTGCCCTAAGGAACAAGCACTTAGGGAAGTGATCAGGGCTGATCACTTGCTAACAGGTGGTGCTGGTTGCCCACCTGACAGTTGTCCCTCGATTTTGTGCTACTAGGGTGGGCAGTAGTGTGCTCAGCCATACAGGCTGCAGGTGATTGGCCTTGCCAACCCATCCTAGCCAGTGTTTCATCAGAGGTTGGGCTGTGGCCCCTCTCAGGAGTGAGGTCTGTGGGAATGTGGGCTGAGACTTCTCTGAAGGATGGAAGGGCAGGCAGAGAAAGCCTAGGAGGTCAGTTCCCTTCCTTCATACTGTGGTCTTCATCATGGGAAGCCAAAGCTTGCATCCCTGAAGAAGAAACAAGCACCTGAGTTACTGAGAAGACATAAAGAACCTCATCCCAGTGACATCTAAATTGCCAGATACCCTGGGGCCCAGTTTCTCTCATTAAGTAAGCAGTGTCTTAGTCTATTGTCCATGGCTATAAAAATATTGGATGCTGGGTGATTTATAAAGAGAGTTTACTTTAACACATGGTTCCAGGAGTGGGGAAGTCCAAGGGCACTGACATCTGCTCAGCTACTGGTAAGAGCCTAGCATAGTTGCAACTCATGGTTAGAAGCAGTTGGCACTGCTCTTTAAAATATCCATCTGTAGCTATTGCTGAATGCTGGCATCTGGGTACAAGGTAGCCAGGCAGGGTCTGCAGGTGCCTCTAGACCCACAGCTGGAGCTGGGCTAGACCTCCTGCCAGGGCAGCAGAGATGGCTTACAGCAGTATAAGAATAAAAGCTCTCCATGAGACAGGTATAGAACCAATTACAGCCTGAGTGCTTACCAGGTTCTGTGGGTTGGAGATTTGATGTACATTATCTCACTGTACCTAGTGAGAGTTATGTATGCATTTCCATTTCACAGATGGGAAAGGAATGGGAAGGAAAGACAAGGGATCAAACTCCCAAGAGAAAGGCACAATGTGCTCCTGGGGGCTATGTGTTCCAGACCCGGGTGGCTCCCACAGGGCCTAACTTCCCAACACTGTTTCACCTAGGGGTTAAGGTCCCAACACATGAACTTTCAGAGAACATACTCAAGCTATTGCACAATATACAGCCTTCCACTGAAAGACCCTTTTGCAAAGTTTTTTTTTATTATTTATTGTCAAAGGCAACCATGGGGCAGGCACACACAATGATGAAAGGTTGGTGAGGAGGGCATGAACTCTAGCTATGGCAGAGCAGCACAGGGACTGTCTGATTTTCATAAGACTTGAGCACGAAAGGACGTGGACCCGGGGAAATGGGAGTGGGATGAGCAGAGGAAGGATTTGAAGGTTTGAATTATTTAAGAAAATATTCACACTAACCCAAAAATATGGAGCATAGTGGTTTTGGCAGATGCTTGGGTGTCTTTGTCACCATGCCACTGTTTGTCACAGTATGTAGAACAAGTATGGAGAAACAACAATTTGAATTGTCAACTCCCACTTTCTGGTAAGTGCCAGAATAAGTGTCACACTCAAATAATTTGTCTGTTTATGAAGACTTTTGCTACCAAAGTTTGCAATAGGTGTTTTGTTAAAACCTTTTCTATTTTGATTGGGAGTTCTCATCCCAGAAGGATATAGAACATAGAGCAGGAACTTATGCCTCATAGTAGGAAACTATCTATCCCACAGCCCTCTTCTGGCTTCTTTTGCTCCAGGGTCGAGCTTGCCAATCTGTCTGCTAATCAACTGCAAGTTTTGCAAATACAACTGCAACACTGATCCCTCTATATTTTAGATACCTCAGTGGAACTTGGGCTAGCCATTGTCTCTGGGCCAGGGTCCAGCTATACGCACCATTGACTATGAGCCCTTATTTGCCATAACGATATCATCATGTTCTATGGGTAGCATGACATGAAAATATTTGGGAAAACCTGCTCTGAAGGCTGTGAGTGTGAATTCACGCTCAGTTTCCTGGCCGTGTTTGCACTTGGGGCAGTCATTTGGCGCAGCCCTGGCCGATGGATCCCAAGCCCAAGTCATCCAACACTGAATCTTGTTCTTCCTCATTCTTCCTAGAGTTTGAATAAGCTCTGGAGCTACACGATGAGGAACAATGTCACAGGGGCTATTTTAGCAAAAAGTAGCACTGTTACTTGTCCACTGATGATACTCAGGCCCAGGTACCAGAACCACCCCTTGCCCTCTTCAAAGAAACCAATGCCCCAGCCAGCACGTTACACCCACTTACAGTTACAATATACAACCGAAACATACAACAGCTATTTCTTTCCTTACATCTCCAGAGGGTGGAATTCCAAGACCAAGGTGGCAGTGGATTTGGTAGATGTCTTCTTTCATTTGTGCTACTATAACAAGTAGTAGATGCTGGATAATTTATAAAGAGGAGAAAGTTAATTCACACAGTTCTGGAAGTTGGGAAGTCATAGTGCAGGAGGCATTTGGTGTCCTCTCTTCTTCTACCCAGTGCTTTGCTGCTGCACCTCATGAATCATTAGCCTTACCTGCCTCCTTAGAGGCTCTGTCTTTACATAGCATCATTTTGGGGATCAAAGCTTCAACATATGAATTTAGGAGAGGGTGCAATTCAATCTATTGCACCATGCTCACCACCAAGTCCAAGTTTCTGATGCATCTGATTGCTAAAGATGAGATCACATACCTGGGCCCCAGATCCATGGAATTCCCAGAAAGAATGATTTCTGGCTTCAGCCTTTGGAAGGGAAGACTCAATAGAGAGAATCACCACAGTACAGAAAAGGTGGCTGGAATATTAAGCTGCCACAAATGACAAATGTTTATCTCAGCAGGCATGCAGCTCGATGCCAACACAGTCCTGATCACTTTATTAGTTAAACTGGTTACGGATTCCTACTTTGTTGGAGAGCACTTTGGGGGCTCTGGGCCCATGGAAGCTAACCTCTAGGGAGGCCATTTAGTAGACAATCATGTGCATGCTTTCACTTAGCAGTATGTTATAGCAGTCCTATGGCTAACCTTGGCTGCTTTTTGAGCCAGATCCTACTAATACTGTAGTTCTATATAAGATGGCCTTCACGTTTCTATCCCAGTTCTAATTCACTGAGACATTTACCTTGTGTTATGGTTGAGATCTAAAACATCCCCTCAAAACTCTCATATGCTCAAAGATAGGGATTTGGATCATGATGGAGTTCTTTTCATTGGTGGATCACTCCATAGATGAGCACAGAGCTGAACGTGCTAGTAGAGGGTGGGGCCTGGTTGGAGGTGGGTCGCTAGGGACTTGACCTGGGAGTACTTTGGTCTTGGGATCCTCCCTTCTTTCTCTGCTTCCTGGATGTCATAAGTTGAGCAGCTTTTCTCTGCCATTGACTCACACCGTGCCCTGCCTTGGAGCTAGCCAACCATCCAGAACTGAACCCTTTGGAACCATGAGCCAAAATTTATCTTCTTTTTAGTTTCTTAACAATGGGAAAATGGCTAATACACCTTATTTGTGAGATGCATATATTTTTCAAATGTTTCCAAAAGATGTTTTGAATATGATGATTGTGTCTGGAGCACATGAGGATACAGTGCATGGCTGTCATGTGGATTATTTTCTCCTACTTTGCCTAAATATTAAAATAATTATGCATTGCAAAACTTCATTTTATTAGTATATATATATATATATATATATATATATATATATATATATATATATATAGCAAAGAAACCTTTAAACATTAGTATTGATTGTTTTTATAAATATGAGATGAATTATATAAAAGTGGTGCTGAGAAATGAATGAGAGAATAGAAAGTCCAAAAATGGAGTCAACATTACATAATAATTCAATAAATAACAATAATGATTCCACTTGCTGAGCATAGTCTACAAACAGTACTCAAAGACAGGTCAGTCACCTTTCTGCAAGATTTAAAAAGAAGTTTACTGACTGTATTCACTTCAGATTATCTTTTTAAGGGTGTTCATGTGGTAAAAAGCTTAAAGATAAAAAAGGTCCTCCACCAAAGCAAAGAGCAGGGCTGCCCGCTGAGCACTTGGGAGGTCTGGATGCTCTCGGCTTAGGGCTCCCTGCCTGTCGTGTGATCTGTCGCTGCATTAATCACCTGGGGGCCCATTCATTTATCACCATGAGGCTTACTACTTGCTACGCCTAGCAATGATAAGAAAGTCCTTTTTCAAAGGGAACACTTCTCCACTGCTGGTGGACTGGTACAACCATTGTGGAGGTCAGTGTAGAGACTCCTCAAAGCAATAGGACTAGAAATCCCATTCAAGCCAGCTATCCCCCTACTGGGAATTTTCCCAAAAGATCTGGAAACATTGTATCATAGTGATATATGTGCACCTATGTTTATAGCAGCACAATGTGTGATAGCAAAATCTTGGAAACAACCAAGATGTCCATCACATGAGGAATGGTTGAAAAAGATGTAGTATTTCTATATAATGGAGTATTACTCAGCTATTAAGAATGATAAGTTTGAAGCATTTATACTGAAGTGGATGCCACTTGAACATATACTCATAAGTGAAATAAGCCAGACACACATGTGTAAATATCATATAGTCTCCCTAGTATAACAAGCAAAAAGCAGAAATACAAAAGGAAACATACAACAACTAAAATCAATTGAGTCCGATAAGGCAAATTGAATGGCATATGCTGCAGGATACTAATCAGCTTTTCTTCTGGATGGTTAACAATCTAAGATTCCCAAGTCAGAGTTGGAGAAATAGAAGAGCCACAAGGCCAGCCAACATTTTGGCCCTAGCCTTTCAAGGTCAGCGAAGACTCAGGACATAGGAGAACCTGTACTATAACATCATGAAACTCAGGTGAGCTCCAAATTTTCTGAACAAGGAGATTATGGAGCCACAGAGGAAAGAGATCGAAGTTCTATAGTGTGCCTGGGGAGAGTCACATGAAGAGAAAACTTTCTCTCAAGCTCTCACAGAGCAAACTGGTCAAGCATTGGCCGTGACACATCCACATGGATGACACAGATAAAGGATCTACAGAATAAGGTACAGGACTACAAGATAAACCCTGAGAGGACTTCACTGACCACATAAGAAATATAAAGTACATGTGTTGGTATATAAGTCATGCTCTATCTAGGTCTTAACCATCCAGCAGAAAAATATAAAAATGAAGTATACATCATGGGGCCATAATATTAAGCTGAGCTGTAAATGGCTATGGTCGACAACTTCTTTGAATAACTCACTATCGCTGTGGAATGCTGGACTGTGTTGGACTGTAGTGTCGAGTTCAAGCACCTAAGTTAGCTGAATGACAATGGAGCACCCACCTTTGACAGGTGTAGACAAAGGAAGGGGTATAGAAAGAAAAAATCATGATGTGTGTGTGTAGACAGTACAGTTGGGATAGATAATGCTATGCTTCTACATAATCCTATGAGAGGCAAGATCTGCACTAATGGTGGTTGGACAGGATATTATGTCGGCTTCTAGTACTATGATCATCCACTAGGAAAATAATTATTGAATTTTTGATATAATTATATATCAAAAATAAGGTATAAAAAATAAGATAAGTAAGCAGCTACACTCTTACTTTACTGATAAGAGACATCTGCTAAAATAATATCTGTAAATATAATATCATATATGCACCTTGTACGATACCAAAACATTATGAAAACAGTTTGCAATGTATTAATTTATCGAATCTGTCTTGTTAAGGTGTCTTGAAACTGTCTGACTGATATTTGTACTTCAATAAAATAAAAAATAAAATTAAATAAAAATTAAAAAAAAAAGAAAGTCCTTTTTCTCTGATCCAAGAGTCTTGTATCTTTCTGGAACATCCATAAAACCATGATAGGCTAACTGTTAGCTGGTCTGGTGAGTGGATCAAAGTCTTAGATTCTGAGGTTTGCCATAGTTCTTCGACCACTTATTAGAAGCTTTGCATTTATTATATCATTCAACCATTCTAGCTCTGCAAATCAAGATTTATTATTTCTATTTTATGGATAACGAAGCCAATATTTCAAGAGATTAAGTAACTCGGTCAAGGGCAAACAAGAATTCAACCTTGAGTCAGAATTTGAACTCAGGACCGCCTGTTTTTAGTGTTGTACAGAATATTATTTAGTCAGGGAAATAAGAATTCAACCTCACAATGTGGACTAAAATGTCATATGTGGGCCAACCAAATAGCTCAGTGTATTAAAGCATCTGCACGCAGGTGCAGGGGTCAGGGGGTTGATCCCCAGGCCTGCTGGGCTGGCCCCACCTCGGGGAGAAGCGAGACTGCAATTAAGACTGGGCGTGGTGGCACACACCTGCAATCCCAGAGCTTGGGAGGCTGTAAACAGGAGCATCATTGCAAGTCTGATCTAGTAGTGAGACCCTGAAAACCCCGCAGACCCTTCCCTAAAATACAAAAAGTAAATCGGTACATAAAAAATAAAATATCATATGCTATCAATATTTACTTGTGTTTAACTACAAATTTTACTGTTAGCATCTGTTTCTTGCCTTCCTTTCTGAATTATTTTGATACTTTTTTTTTTTTTTTTACTATTTCTTGGAGGGTTTATCACTGCTATTTTCAGCAAGGTGAGATGTAAGCAAAACACACATGCAGCTTTCCCTGGTCCTCATGTGTAATGGGTAAATTGCAAAGATACGCAAAACTCCCTCAATTTCTTGTGCCCTGGGCCACTGGGGCAATGGTTCATAGTTTTCTGGCCTTTGGTGGTGTAAGTCAGAAGTTTGTTTCTATGATGATTTTTTTCTGTCTCAAAACTTATAAGTTTCATTCTTTGGCCTTGGGATTAAGAAATTTGTTTAGTTGGCCAGGTGTAGGGACACATGCCTGTAATACCAGCACTCAGGAAGTTGAGGCAGGAGGATCACTGAGTTTACAGCCAGCCTGGGCTACATAGCTGAAATCCTGTCTCAAAAAGCCAAAAATAAAATTGAGTAATCTATGTCTGGTAGTTTTTTAAATTCCTTCTTGGCGTTCTATTGCCCCTTTCTATCCTCTCAGAACTCTATTGCATGTTTTCATTGATTTTTTCCCCCTTGTATTCATTCTATTCTCTCCTAATGAAATTCCTATTGCGTAAGCATCGGTTATTCTGTATTCTCATTCTACCATTTGTTATGGTTTATATCTAGAGGCCCCCAGAGTTTCATGTGTTTATCAGTGGAGATGGATAAAAGGTGCCCGCTACTAACTGAGTTCTGTGTGGCACCACCCAAAACACTGGCAGCCTGGATGGGATGAAAAGGAAAGACAGGCTGTTGCTGCTGCCACTTCTCTACTGCTTCTGCTGCCTGCTGCCTGCCCTGCTATGGGCTGTTTCTCCTCTATGATCCCCTCTGCCATGCTGCCCGGCTTTGGAGCCAGCTGATTATGGACTGAAACCTCTATAACTGTGAGCAAACAAATCTTTCCTCCCTTAACTTGTTGCTGTAAGGTATTTTGTCCCAGCAGTGAAAAAAGTAAATGAGACATCATATCTCATGCTTTTTGTTTTGTTCCCTGTAATTTGCTGATTTAGTCTTTAGCTGAATTCCAAGTCAGTGTCTGTTAAGATGTTTTGTTGTCATTGCTTTAAAAAGAGGAGAATCCGTTCATGTTAATCTTTCTTTCTTCATTTTTATTTAGTTAGCACAGAATCTAGAGGGTTTCATTAAATAGATTGGACTCATAGTGATTCTCCTCTCTTCAGCCCCCCAAGCACTGGCATTACAGGTGTGTGCCCCATGCCCAGTCTCAATCACTGTCTCAGCAAGCCCCAGGGGTGGGGTCAGCACAGGGTGCTAGGGCTCGAACCTGGCCACTGTGCTCTGCCTAAGCAGGCGCTTTAGTCCACTGAGCTAGCTACCTGGCCAGCTCCGGCCTTCCTTTAAAAAAAAGTTAATATATTGTTATCATTCTATTTTAATTTTTAAATAATCATTACATTTATTTAATTTTTATTTATATTTCATTTTTATTAGTACCTGTTTGCAGTACATGATGATTACATTCATCACAGGGAGTTGTCACGTGGACATAACATTTTAATTCCTTTAGTACCCTTCCACTCTTCCTTTTCTCCTCCCTCCAAATTGCTATATTACACTCACATAATAACTTACACAAATTTCAGGTGTGCAATTCAGTGGTAACAAGTGCATACATATAACCATCATGACCGCCTAATCAAGACAGAAAATATCCCTACCTCAACGGAAAATTTCTCTTGCTTCTTTCTAGTCAACTCATGATCCTTCCATAGAAATAACTGATGACTTCTATCACCAAGGGGGAAAAAGATGTATCTACATATGCATGCAGGATGGCTTGGATAATTAGACTGCTGATTTCTGCTGGTATATAAAAAGGAGAATTAATGCTTAATTTTTTTCCTCTTAATTTCTTGTTACTTTTCCCCATAATTTTGCATGCATACATACAATAATCTAAACAATTAATTTGGGGTGGGGGAGATAGCTCAGTAGAATAAGTGCCTGCTTGGCAAACACAGGAACCTGAGTTCAGTCCCCAGTACTGAAAAAATGAATAAATAAAAATAAAAATAAACAACTAATTTGAAGACAACACTATGCAATATAACAAATACTGTTGAATTCATTTTTTTCATATTATTTTGTTCAGTGAAATGCTGTATCATTTCTGATTTTTTATTACCATTATTTTGCATTCTCTTTAAAATTTTTTTTAAAACACCAACTTGACCTGTTTTCATATTTCATTTACTAAATAATTATATACAGTCTTTTGTGTTGGCTTCTTGTAGTCAACATAATGCTTCTGAGATTCATCCATGCTGTTGCAAGTAGCAGTAATTTTCTCCTTTTTAATTGTTCAATAGAATTTCATCAAATGCGTCTCACCATTCTCTTCCATTTGAAGGCTTTTCTTAAATGTCTAGGATATATTTCTTATCTAATTGCTGTCTTCATAAAAGGCTGCTACTATTTTAGTAAAAGAATATCTACTTGAATATTTCTGAGAATACTAATTGTTATTTTTAGGTTTTATTTCATGTTTCCTGATTCCATCACACGTGGGGACAAGCAGTGTTCTGACTTGCTTAAAGTGCTTTCCTTCCTTTAAGACGCCGATTTCTCTTCACTATCCTGTGATTAGTGGCCATCATTGCTGCCTTTTTAATAGGTCACATGCCCTGGCCCAGTAGCTCCTTCAGAGATTGTATCTATTTCCCTAGGGAACACTTCCCCAATAACTAGTGTCGTGTAGCTGGAGGTGGCAGAAAGTCTGTGCCCTGATACGAATTCTTCTTTCTTTGTTCACTTTTAGCTTTGCTTTTCATAGCACTGGGGATCAAAGGTAGGGCCTTGAGTAGGCTAGGCAAGTGTTCTATTACTTAGTTGCATCCCAGGCCTCTGATATGTATTACAAACACCAAGAGAAATTTCTTCTTTTTAAATCTGAACTCTCCCCACCCATCACCAAAATAGTAACCATACTCTATATTGCAGAAAAGAAAAGGCTAACAAGGACTAACAAAGACTTCTGTGTCCCTTCTTCAAACTTACAGATCACATGTGGATGATTACACAGTTCCTATTCACAAACAGTGTTAACAGGTTGCATAGTGTTGCTACCAAAACCTAAAAAGGGATATTTCTGCTTTACCTGCCCCAGTTGGTCACCAAGGTTATGATTGGACCTCACTACTGCCAATCACTTCTGTCTTGGGTTAGGTTATAAAAAGGTTAAAAGCACTCTTACTGTGAAGCATTCCCTAGGCTACAAGTCAACCCTTTGGTTCCTGTTCCCTCTTAGTAGGGGCTGAGCCATTGTGGTCCCAGCTGATTCTGTTGAAAATGGCTTTAAGTCAAAAACAAAGAGGCAATAAAAGCAAAACCATATGGAGCCTTTGACTGGCCCATGTTCATAGAACACTGAAATTTTCACCTGTAGTTGGCTGTTAGTGATGCTAAGAGCTAAAGCCTGGTGGAGCGTTGTGTCATTGCCCTCAGAATGGATTAAGATTGTTCTTTCGGACCCTGACTGCTTATCTGGAGAGGGTTGCTGTAACAAAGCAAGACCACCCCCTCCCGTTCTCCAGCTTCCTGTCTCACCATGGGACTGATCCTGTCCCACCCTCCCACCTTGGCACCAGGTGCTGTGGTGACGCTGACAGAGGAACCCTGAAGAGGGCTGGCACTGACCACACTCTTTGGTCTTTCTGCCTCCAAAATTGTGAGTTAAATAAATCTCTTCATATATCCCCCAGACTCAGGCAGTTTGTTACTGCAAGAGAAAATGGACTAGCATGTTTATCTCGCAGAGTTGCTGCAGGTCTTAATTGAAAATTACAGTGCAAGGTTCCTTGTATATCCACACAGCTGTTATTGTCGTCACAGCACAATGTTCCTTTTCTATCAGTGCTACATTTTTCAAATATCTATGTCTGCCAAAGATTTCCCATTTGATTTTCTGGGTCACCTTATCCTGCATTAGCACAGCTCTAAGCATCCCAGCTCTCTCCCATTGTTGACTTTTCCCCAGTGTTTACTTTATGGATTTTATTTCAGTGATGTATTAGGAGGGAGTAGAGATAAATATGTAGCAAATTAATAACTTTGAGCCAGAACTGAGCTTTACTTATTAAAGTTTTCAAAATTTGACAACAACCTGAAGCCCAGCAATTAGGTCAAGGGATACTTGAAGGATGAGATTTTTTTTTGCTTAGGAATTAAAGACAGAAATAGAAAATTACATTCGAGTAGATCTTCAGTCTGCAAAGAATTGGGTCAGTGGTTTCCTATAAACATACAAAAAAAAAACCCTAAAAAAAAAATAAGCACAGAACGAAATGGCAACCAAAGGCAGGATGACATGAAACTATTTGTTTTTTCTGAATGAGTCAGCAAAATCTCACGGATTTCTTGTTTGTTAGTGCTGCCAGCTGGGCAGGAAGGGAAATGATCTCCTAAGCAGCCCACCGGTTCTTAACATGAAACGACAATCTCACCATTGTTGCCTTAAATTTGAAATTCGAGAGGCCCTTCAACTACAAAATCTAGTCGGGGTGCACAAGCAAGACCTTGAAATAAGGTTATCCTGACAACCGGATTCAGGTCTTGCGTCCCAAGTTCATAACAATGGTTTAGCAATCAGAGGTGGAATTCACCTCTGAGCATTGTGCGACTGATCCTGGAAGGTCCGCAGAACTCCAAGACCTCCCCAAGGTCTGCAGCTTACGAAGCAAGGGCTGAGCTGGGAACGGTAAACTGAAAGGGGCAGGGCCAGGCCCGACCTCCCCGTTGGCCCAGATAGGTGCTCCTTGCTGGAGGGAGGTATTAGACTACTCTTCAACAGTGCCACCATGTGTCCTCCAGGAGGAACCGCAGGCCCGGAGTTCAGCACAAATTCATCCGCTTGTTACCTATATCCTCTTTGAGCTGAGCTGTCAAATGTTCTTGTACAATTTGGTTGGGAGATGGGCAGGAAGGGAATTTTGAGACGGTCCAATTTGACTTTCTACTCAGAAGTCTTGGAACTCTCCATCAATGCTTTAAAAAAAACATGAAAGAGATGTGACCATATTTTTACACTGTGCTTAGAAAACACATCAAGCAATTTACATCTAAATTTTAAACAATCACTAGATAGACTACTATGAACCCACCAGCATAGTGTTTTAGAAGAATAATTAAAGATTTTAAACTATTTTGATATAGTGTCAATTTTAAAAAGAAGAACATAAAACAGTACATATACATGACTCATGGCACTATGTTTATCTATTATAAATAAGATCATGTGCAGAGCTGGAAATAACATGTACACAAGAGGCTAATCAGAGACCTTCTCTCAGCTCTAGGGTGTGGTTGACTTATGTTCTCTGCAATATACTCCAGCTGGTGGCACTGGCGTTTTTCATTCACAACTCTGACCTTAGTGCCAGGACAACCCTGGGTACCTCGAGTTATCTGCACATCCCAGAGGGGGACCCATCTGGCCCTCTTAGCTCCATTGCCTGACTTGCCTTATAAGAGCGGACCCTCCACCTACAATTACCACGCTGGGAAAGTACCATAGAGGGAGTGCGGGAGCTCGCCCCTTTCTTCCTCCTTTGTGGGGTGACCAACTGGTGTGACCCTGTGGTGACCAGACACCAACAGCAAGGACCAGGTTGCTGCTCTACAACAGCAACCCCAGGTCCCAGCGCCTTCATTTTCCTTGGGCCATTTTGCCCTGCAGGAAGCCCCCTGTTACTGGTCCCCTGCCCCACACACTCTCTGTAAGTGGGAGGAGGCCAATTTCCTGCTCTTCTGCCAGCTAAGACTGGGAAAGAGAGGGAAAGCCTCCTCTTGGCCTGAATCTGACTTGTTTCCTAGCTAGCTTGGTTGCTCTGGGCTGCTGTCTTGCCTGCAGCCATTCTTAGGTGGTGGAACTCGGGAGCCTGGGCTCTCCGTGTCCGGTGGTCTTGAAAGTTCAGGGCTCTCATTGATAAAAACATCTAAGAGTTCTTTTTAAACTAAAGTAACATCTCCTTTGCACTTTGGCAGGTAAGGTAGACTAGGGAACAATTACCTGTGTGATGTGCAAACCTGCAGCTAACAGCAGAGATGTGGAGAAGGGAGGGAGAGGGGTTAGTGGGCAGCGCATTCATTTGGGGTTTTTTTTCCCTCAACTTTTCTGTATTCCTTGACTTTTGGTGATTCCCTTCAGTGCCTCAGCACCAGTCTCAGGTGCTCTGCCTCACATGGCAATTGGTACAGAGGAAGGGTGGATTTGGAGACAGCGTGACAAGCACCACATGCAAAACCCCCAAAGGTGGTCCTGTGTGCAAACAAGCCAAGGAACACACTGGCAATGTGACATTTGGGGAAGTGAACAGCAAGAGACTGGGGCTGTGGGATTATTTACCTCCCCAACTACTTCTACCTTACCTGAGAGAAATAAGTCATGCCATATGCTGAAGAGAGGGAGGTGGAAATCTCCCCTCCAGCCATGTGCACAACACAAACACTCTGAGGGTCTGCAGGAAGAAGTGTCCTTTGCCGGAGCACACTCCTTGCACAATTAGTATTGTGTTTTACCCAACATGTGGCTGCCTCATTCAAATAAGCTCAGTAGCACATAGGGTGTGCATCCAGTAGCGTCTGGAATTCCCTTGAGATCCTGGAGCGTCTGAATCCAGTAATAGTCCATCTTGCCTGTATTTTGTTCTTTAATTAAATGGAGCATTTTGGATGCAGCTATTGCATTCAGCTGTATCAAAGCAGACAATAAAGATTCCACCTTCTATAGGGATGCAGGTTTCTGCCCTTCTTGTTGAGCCTCTGTGGGCTGTGGTGTGTTCTCCAGGGGGTGATGGCCCAAGAGATAATATGTTAATGAAAAGCAGGATAAATGCTGGGAATGATTCGCCTAGGAGGAGGCTGCCCCAGCTGACATTTGAAGAGGAAGTCTCCAGGGAGGTGCCCCACATAATGGGCCTTTCTTTGTCAGCTCTCGATCTGAACGAGATGACTGTGCCTTGAAAACTAAGTTCCCAGTTGCTAGTTACCTGGTGAGCTGCTGGGGAGGCTCTGCACTGTTGGGGTGATCCTTCCACAGTTGTGTGTGCTTGTGCTCCCCTCTTTGCTCCCAGAATACCTAACTCTGCCCCACACTGTGGGGATCCTGACGTGCAGATGCTTGGCTCTGAGGGAAGGATGAGGAGGGGGGAGGGTAGAGAAAGGAAGGAGAGGGAAAGAAAGGGGAGAGGGGGAAGAAATGGAAGGTGAGGGAGGGCAGAGGATGTCCTGGACATTAATAATTTTACATGATCCTACTGAGCCTTCTTCCTTGTTGGAGTAGTTCCAACTCCAAGTTAGTTCCAACTCTAAGTTCATCCTTCTCTCCGCTGAGCTCCTGTCATTTTCTAGCATCAGGGACCACATCTGGGAGCCAGATCAGGCACCGTGGCATTTCTGGAGATAAGGGAGTTCTTGTTCATGCTTTGCAAAGGAGTCTCTGCTGCTCTCAAGCTGTCCAGGGCTTCAGAAATTCCCACCCTCCTCTCTCCAGGGCAGGCATCACCTCACCATGTGCCAGCATGCTTCGTAATCCTTACAAGGAGCTGGAGTGAAAAATAAAATAAAATACAACAAGGAGCTGGAATGTTCTGCTTCCTAGCGAGTCAGACTGGATTTAGGGTAAAAGAAAGAAGGGCAGGATACTGGTGAGCACCTGCTAGGCACTAACCTTGCATGTGCTGCTGCTTCTTTCTCTAACTTCTCCAACACACATCTGCAGGATTGGAACAATCAGTCCTTGTTGCAGATCAGGAGCTCAGAAGAGAGAAGAGCCTCAGGTCCACGGCGGAGCCTCCTACACGAACAAAAAGGACACCTGTTCTTCCATCATGGTCACGTCACTGAGCATCCACTGTCTGGCAGGCACTCTGTTCAGTGTGAGTACTCAGGGTAGACTGGGTACTTGGGGCAGAACCAGGTTTCCAGAGAAAACGTGCAGGAACATGACATGTCCGAGGCACATGGAGGAAGCCAAGGGGCAGAATGGAACCCATGTTCTTGCCTTGGGTGGGTCCAGTTGTGGCTCAGACATGCAGAAAGGGCTAACCAAGTGAGACAAGTACAAACTTTTCACAGGCTGAGGTGACAGAGGAATCAGGGGGTGTGGGGGTAGGGGAGACACCCAGGGCCTAGGGATGTAAGGGATGACCTTGTGGTGGGGCCCAGACTGGCCAGTGTGGCAAACATTTGAACTTTATATCACCTGCGGGACTATAATCAGAGTCACATTTTCAACAATAGTCTACAATGGCCCTAGCACCTGTCAGTGGATAAATGTAGAAACAAAAGGTGGAATATTATTGAGCTTTGAAAGGAAATTCTGGAAAGCAGGAAATACTGTCATGTGCTTCTCTAGATAGACCCCGAGAATGTCATGCCAGTGCAATAAGCCAGTCATACAATGCTAAGTGCTATGCTTCCACTTAAAGGATGTACCTTGAGTTGTTAAATTCATGGAGCCATAGAGTACAACGGTGGCTACAAGGAATGGGGAGTTAGTGCGTAGCGGGGAGGCAGTTCTCATTCAGCAAGAGGAAGGGGGTTTTGGAGTTGGGTGGTGGTGTTGTTTGCACAACATGTGAAAGTACTTGTGCCACTGAACTGTCCACTTAAAAATGGTGAAGACGTGAATCTTATGTGTGTTCTACCAGCATAATAAAAATGAGCATCTTAGCTGTTGGATGGAGGTCGGGTTAGAAGGAAGACTAAGTAGGGTAGAGCAGGAGCAGGATGTGATGGTTGGCTGACTGTGTCAATCTGAGTAAGAGAAGTTTAACTAAACCAGCTCAGCAATGCCACACCCTAGGGTGTAGAAGACACATCCTAGGATAACTTGTCAACTGTCAGCATGAAGGAGAAATGAGATAATATCTGCTTTTGTTTCTTCAAAGAAGCTCCAGCCTTTGCCTTCACCCTGGACATCATCCTCTGGTTTCTGGTACAGGCCTTCAGCTTTCCAGCGTAGATTCCTTAGCCTTACATTGCAGACCCATCCACCCTGGTACAGACAGGCAAGGAGCACTGCAGTGAGCTCCAGACCTCCTGAATCCTTCAGTCTCCAGCCTGCAGACAGACTCTCCAAATGCCCCCTCATCTGTCTCTGGGTGGGCATTGTAAGCCTGTCTCATAAATTCTTACACATTTGTACGTCTTGTGTTATATCTGTTTCTCTAGCAAACATTGACTGATACACAAGGGAAAGATGGTACTTAAATAATCTCCTTAGATAAAAGTATCTCCCTTAAAACAGTATTTATTGAGGGAAAAATATAAAATAAAAATTGCTAGGAGAAATCAGATATGGTGACACTTACCTGTGATCCCTGAACTCTAGGAAGGCTGAGGAAGGAGTTTCAAATATAGGTTGGGCAAGTTAGTGATCTAGTGAGACTATGCATCAAAAATGAAACAAAGGCCTCTTCTCTGTTTTTTAGAAAGTTTGATTTGTATTGTCTCACTGGAGAATGCATTTTTCAGCAACCTGCTGGAGGGCTCCTGTGGCATGGAATCCCACAGAAAACCAGCATTTGATCTGTTGGTTGCATGCAGTGCAGTGGCTTTACAAGACAGACAGGCTGTGTGAGAGCTTGGCCGTGCCTGTCATTGAAGGCTTTTGAGGATCAAAGCAAAAGATTGCAGCTGGCACCCCCAGTGAATCACTCAGGACAGGTGCCTTTTGCAGTTTTCAAACTTTCATTAAAGTATAGTCAGATCACTGAGCTAGTGACACCCAGTACATAGTGGGTCTATGGCAAAGTTGGCTTCTCCTTTCTGGGTCTTTGGGAGAAAGAGGCTTCTACACAGCACCCCTCCTCTTGCTGTCTCCTGATGTCCTAGATCGATGGCATTCTTCTGTAACCCCATGTCTTAGTTACTCTTCTCTCATTTCTGGGACAAATACCAACACCCAAAATGAAGGAAGGAAAGGTTTATTTAGCTCACAGTTCCTGGAGGTTTCAGTCCATATTCAGCTGGATCCAAGGCAGAGAGGCACATGGCAGAGAGCAGCAGTTCATGGCAGCAAACAGCCTCAGTGACAACAAATAGCAATAGCTAAAGAAAAATCTTTCTCTCTACCTGTTATATTACATTCAGGCTGGAGGAAGTACTCACACCCATAATCCCAGCAGTACTAAAACCCATAATCCCAGCCTTGGATCACACATAATCCCAGTGGATCATGAGTTAATCACAAACTCTTGAAGTCCCCACCCCATGACTACATGAGGCTTTGAGGGGAGAACTAGACACAAACTGTAACACCCCAGCACTCAGGAGGCTGAGGCAAAAGGATCACTGTGAGTTTGAGGCCATCCTGGGCCACATAATGAGTTGGAGAACAGCCTGAACTACATAGCAGACCCTGCAGTAATAATAATAATAATTAATAATAATAATAATAATAATAATGCACATGCAACTGTGATCCCTGATCCACAGTTTGCCTTTCAGAGTGTCAGTTCCAACTGTAGTCTGAAAATAGTAAATGGAAAAATCCAGAAATGAGAAATTTATAAGTTTTAAATAACTTTTATCATGGTGTATTGGTAGAATTACTCTATTTTATTAGAACTTGCTATTGTTATTAGTTTTTTGAGCCTAATTTGTAAGCTAAACTTTCTCACAGTCAGATCTTTTTTTGCTCAGAAAAATACACGATGTATATGACTTAAAGGAGGAAAGGTTTGAGCTGGATTTCAGGTTAGAAGGAAGATTGTGAAGCAGAGAGGTTTTGGTCTATACTGGATTCATGGCAGAAATGTGGTTGAAAGATGTGGTGGTTCATGTGGCAGCCAGGAAGTAAAGAGCAGGACAAAGGATCCAAGGACTAAACACAGGCCCAGAGCTCCAGTTCTCTGCCCCACTACAAGTGCACTTCACTCGTTTTTCACAAGCTAATCAAGTGCTGATCAAAATTTACTGTCATAGGATGCAGTACATGAAAGAATGTAGCTGGGCGTGGTGGCACTCCAGAGGCTGAGGCAGGAGGATTGTTGTGAGTTGGAGACCAGCCTGAGCTACAAAGTGAGCTTAAGGCCAGCCTGAACTGCATAGTGAGACCCTATCTCAAAAAGACCAAAAAAAAAAATAATAATAATAAAATAAAATAAAGAAAGAAAGAAGGTTGTACACATAGGGCTTGGTACCATAGTTAGCTTCAATTTTGGCATGCATCTCCTGTGGCTTAGGGGTACTGCTCTAGGTGCTGGTAACTCCATGCAACCCATTTGTCTTCCTGATTGTGATAGCATCAGAAGGCTGAGTCTCAGCGGTGGGTGAAGGAGTTGGAACACAGAGACCTAAAATATCGCATTTGCCCCCTTCATTCCAGAATCCAGAGCATCTGGGCACCAAATGCTGAAGTCTTGATGAATTCAAGCCCTTTCAGGCTTACACTACATTTGGAAGATTTTCCATGCTCTGAAAGAGATAACTATTTATTTTGCTGAAACAAGAAGAGTTTGAGTCCATCATCAGCTCAGTGTGACTGTGGCAAGTCACGTTGCTTGCCTGGGCATCAGTTTCTTTGTGCACAGATCCAGGGAGTCACACATTCCCTCAACTTCAGAAAGTCACAGGCCACCCTCAAATCCAGAGGATCATGCATCCCCTCCCCAAATCAAGGGAGTCACACATCATCTAGTTAAGCCAGCTGATTGTTCTTGGAACTGATGTTGCAAAGCTGTCCACTGGATCATTTCTCTAATCCTGACATCTTTTCCTTTTCTCTCTCTCTTTTTTTTTTTTTTTTTTTTGTACCGAGATTAATCTCAGGACTCACGCTTGCCAGGCAGGCATGTATGCCACTGAACTCTCTCCCTGGTCCCTAACCCTGACATTTTGAATGTGTCTCAAAAATTGGTTTATTTCTTCCATATTTCAGGCCCAATTCTTCCCTTGATTTGAATGTTGCTTTTACTAGATGGGCAGTGTGAGGTGTGGAATGAACATGGCCATGGAGTCAGAGGTAGGGCTAGAAATATGAGCCAATCATTTGTTAGCAGTGTGATATTAGGTTAACTATTAATTTCTCTGACCCCCAATTCCTCATTTTCCAATGAGGATAAAACAATATCTTTCCAAGCCACTATACAAATGAAAAGTTATGGTGGCTGGGGATGTAGCTCAGTGGCTTAAGCACCTGGCTGGCAAGCATAAGTTCAATACCTGGTACTGTAAAAAAGAAAGTTATGAACAATTATTGACAGTTCACATAAGTGGTTCTTTGACAGCATAATGGTCAGTAGATGACTAGTAGATGACTAAACTAGAGTTGATATTATTGTTACTTATTTAGGGGAAAGATTCTGACTATGTGTCCTGGTTATGAGCAGTTTCTTATGTTCACGTGGGTTTTTGAGGTTAGTAACCACAAGTCACAGGTGCCTTTTCTTGCTCTGAGCTGTAAAACTAGGGCACAGGAAATTTAACCTAAAGGAAAAGAGATCACCAGTAGCAACAATATTATGCAGACAAGAGTTCTTGGGATAAGATCAGAAGTTCTTTCCAGCCTAATAATCTCAGTGCCTTCTTTAGGGACAAGATTGTTTCAGCTTTGCCACTTGAGAAGAAGTATACTGTTTCCAATAAAGAAGCAACTGTTGAAATCCTGGATCTCTGCCACCCACTGTGGCCATCCAGAGGGGCTGGGTTGCAACATGGAAAAGCAAAGGTCAACAGTGCCGATCAGCAGGGCCTGTGTGGATGGCACTGAGGGGTCATCACCGAGAGACACTGCCCTTGGCCATGTGGGGCTCACTCACGGCATGGTGCATTTGATATCACACTAAGTAAGAACAGATATGTAATGACCTGCATACATTTCTATGGTGTCAGACAAAGTTCACTGCTACACACCACCTACTATTGCTCCCCTCCCCAAACCCTTGACATTCACTTGGTCCTTTACTAGCTCCATAATTTTTCCTTTTCTACAATGTCATACAAACTGGCATCAATTCCATGTTTTTTTTTTTCTAGCATCCCTTAATTAATACAATCAGGAACACTAAAATGAAACGACGCACCAGGCTTGCATGAGATCAAGACATCTGTCCATTCCCATGAAGGCTTTAGTTACATCATCCACAGACTGAGAAGGCTGGGACACACAACCCTGGCACATCTCAGCACTGGAAATTTGGATAATTTCATTTGATTCCAGGAGTCCCTTGGTGATAGGGCCCATGTGTCCAGATGTTAGGCTGTTGTCTGGAACATACTGTATGAACGCTCAATAAATTTCATTTCATTATTTTGTTTAATGGTCACAATTTATCCAAACATTGAAAAAATGACATTGAAACATAACATCTTCACAAGCCAAGTGAAAATTTCATCATGATCTTTTTAATGCTTGGATAGTTTAGAGTAATATCTCTTCTCTATCAAAAAGTACCAAATGGGGGCCAGGGAAATGGCTCAGTAGAATAAGTACTTCCCTGGCAAGTGCAAGGGTCTGAGTTCAGTCCCTGGTTCCACCAAGCAAACAAACAAACAAAAGTACTAAATGGTTTTTAAAACTTACAAATACAGCCCAAATATCATTCATGTGGTTCACACTCACATGAGTAGATGGTAATAAAGAGATATAAGTGTTATTTAGGAAGCACTAGCTCATTAGTGTTTTCAAAATTAAAAAAAAAAAAAAAAAAAGAAAATCTCACATACCTTGGACTGCAGAAGTAATTACATGAATAGATCCCACAACACAAAGATTCCCTAAGGAAGTAATTGCCACCATCTTTACGACTCAGTTTTACAAGTTTCTAGCAAATATGGTTAGCAAAGTGCTCTTGTACCCTGGTTTAAATCTTCTAATACCTCCAACAAAAGTAAATTAAACTCAGAGGAGTGATGCTCTTCAGTTCTGAGCATGTCGTTTTGGTGCCATTCACAACTGTCCATACTTAGTGATTAGCGGTTTCACAGCCTCTGCCTGCATGATAACATGTCCTAGTGATATGATGCTTCCATGCCATACATAGTGCTCATGTTTGCAGCAAATGACCATTTTACTGTCCCCACTTCACAGCTCCTCCCCACATCTTCTCAGCCTGTAATGAGCTTGCAACACTTTTCCCAGCTCAAGGATCTCTTGAGTGCTTCAGGTTGTGCTCTGCCTACACCTGTACACTCTGCTCTCATCTATTGAGTTATCCTCTGACCAAAAGTTGGTTGTATTTTTCCCAAGATGTGCTCTTAATAGCCCTATTCTAAATACTAAAATTACACAATTTAACTAAATATGCTCATGAGCTGAGAATCACAACATCTCAATCAATCATGATATAAATGCATCATGCAACAATGGTTCTGTAAGATTATAGTATAAACACAGTCACTACTGTGGGAGCTTCAGTCAGCCCATGAAAGGAAGAAGGCCCATTCCTTGCCTCCACCACCGCCGTCCAGGGAACCTCAGTCTGGAGGAACCTGGTGGCTGGCCCAAACTCTTACAATGCAGGTCAAGCAGCCAATACAGAAAGCACCCAGGACATGGCAACTGGCTCATCTGGAGGATCCCAGGGTAAATCCACCCTAACAAAGTGAAACACTTTATATAATCTTCTAATTTATGGTCCATTCTGTTATATAACTATATACTTTGCTCTTATGGTCTAAAGTACAAAGTCAATAGTTACCACAGTTTGTTAGTTTCTAAATTGTGCTTATTACTAGTTGTACTACTGTAGCTAGGATGTCATATCTTTGAAATTAGTCATTTTCCCTTTTATAATAATATTTGGAAGCACTGGAGTAATAACCTCACCATAGCTCTACACCAAAAGACTGAGCCAAAAAGAAACCAACATCTCACTCTCAGTTAATTGGGAGGTAGGATCTTGGGTCAGAAACAAACCAAGAATCTCCTACACACAGAAGATATCACTGAAGCACAGGCTATTCCTGAAGAGGACTTGATACTAGTAATCTGGCTACCTACTACCAAAACTCACAAGGATCATGACAGAAAATAAAATTTAAAATTTTTTAAAATTATAAGATGTCAAAATGAAGGAGAAAAATGCAATTTTAGACCTCCAGCCCACCCAGAACAAGTTCAGGAGACATCCACACAGAAGTAATTAGAAGCCATACACTTGAAAATTCTGAAATGGCAGGAACTGAAGTAAAGAAACAACTCTTTTGGGTTGTAAAAGATATCAGATCAGAAATATTATCTCAGGCAAAAAAAAAGAGAAAAAAATGATAACCATAATGAAAGAGTTGCTCAGTATATCTAAAGAATACATAGATTAAAAAAATAAAGGAGCATAGAAAAATGACTGAGATTCTTTTATGTATGCATGTATGTATGTATGTATTTGGTACAGGTTCTCACTGTGCAGCTTGCACTCGTAGTGATCCTCCTGTTTGCAGCCCCCCAGAGCTGGGATTACAGGCTTGTGCCCCCATGCCTGATCCTAGTGGCTAGGGGTGGGGCCAGCACATTGTGTGGTCCTGGGGATTGGCCTGGTTCCCTGCTGTTGCCTAAGCAGGCACTAGTCTTATGAGTATCTTGCCATCCCTGAAAAATGATAGGATGAACGATATAGTAAAGAATCAGAATGCACGAAACAGATTTAAAGAGATAGCTAGGGAATTAAAAAAAATTCCCTTGAAATCTGGAAAACCCACTTCAATGAAATTGAAGACAGACTTTCAGACCTTTACACCATTGCAGCTAGCAATGAAAATAAAGAGCTCTTAAAAATAAGAAAGAAAGGGCCAGGGATATAGCTCAGAGGCTAGAGTACCTGCCTGGCAAGTGCAAAATTCTGAGTTCGATTACTGGTACCAAAAAAAACAAACAAAAAAGGAAGGAAGGAAATAACAAACAGCTTCAACATAACATAAAGAAAAACAGTATACAAGTGATAAGTGTTGAGAAAAAACAAGAGTCCACACAAATGACCAAAAAAAAAAAAAAGATTATTTGCAGAAGTAATAGCAGAAAATTTCCCAAGCACTTGAAAAGAACCTGACATACAGTTAA
The DNA here is from genome assembly GCA_004027165.1 of Ctenomys sociabilis. Lineage (NCBI taxonomy): Eukaryota > Metazoa > Chordata > Mammalia > Rodentia > Ctenomyidae > Ctenomys > Ctenomys sociabilis. The sequence goes on from PVKA01012760.1 coordinate 34,099, forward strand.
GTGAGACATATAGAACTCCAGTTAGCCATAATCAAAATAAATCTATACCCAAACATATAATAATCAAGATCCCAGAAATGCAACACATCAGACTATTATAAGCTAGAAAAGACTATTATAAGCTATAAGTTAGAAAAAAGAGGGGCTGGGGAGATGGCTCAGTAGAATAAGTGCTTCCCTGGCAAGCGCAAGGGCCTGAGTTCAGTCCCCAGTTCCACTGAAAAAAAAAGAAAGAAAGAAAGAAAGAAAGAAAGAAAGAAAGAAAGAAAGAAAGAAAGAAATCACTGTCCATCAGAATCATAGCAGACTTCTTAACATGAACCATAAAGTAAAGCCACAAACCAAGAAGTCAGTAAGAGCTTTGAGTAAAGTATTTTAGGTCTTGAAAGAAAACAACTTTCAGGGTGATGTACCCCACAAAACTGTCTTTGAAAATTAATGAAATAAGGTACTTCCAAAACAAAGAACAGCTGAAGAAGTTCATAACAACCAAACCAGTAAAATGCTAGCAAACAGAATGCAGCAAATCATTAGGAAGATTACACACCATGACCAAGTAGGATTCATCCCAGGAATGCAGGGATGATTCAGTATATGTGATTCAATAAATGTAATAAACCATATCAACAAAGACAACATCACATGATCATCTCAATAGATGCAGAAAAGATTTTGATAAAATCCAACACTCATTTATGATGAAAACCCTATAGAAAATTGGAATAGATGGTCTTTACCTTAATCTGATAATAGCCATCTATGACAAACCAATAGCTTACATCATACTAAATGAACAAAACTAAAAGCTTTCACTTTAAAATCAGGAACAAGGCACAGATGTCCATTATCACTGCTCCAAGTAGACAAGAGATATAAAAATGAATAAGGATAGGAAAGGAAAAAGGGAAATTATCATTATTCACAGATGACATGATACTCTGTGTAGAAGACTCCTAAAACTTCATCAAAAGACTTCTTGATATAATAACCAAGTTTAGTAGCATAGCTGGATACAAAGTCAATACTCAAAAATCAATAGCATTCCTATATATAAGTTCTTTTTTTTTTTTTTTTTTATGGAACCAGGGACTGAACTCAGGCCCTTGCGCCTGCCAGGGAAGCACTTATTCCACTGAGCCATCACCCTGGTCCCAGCATTCCTATATAAAAAACAACAAACTTACTGAGAAAGAAATTAGGGAAACCACACAGTTCACAATAGCATCCAAAAGAAAGACGAATCAATCTAACAAAGGATGTAAAAGATTTATGCAGTGAAAATTACAGTACTCTGAAAAAAAATCAGAGAATATTTCAGAAAGTGGAAAGATATTCTTTGCTTATGGCTAGGAAGGGCCAACATTGTCAAAATGGCCATACTCCCAAAACTGTTATACAGATTCAATGCAATCCTGATCAAAATATGATTAATATACTTCACAGATATAGAGGAAAACATTTATAAAATTCACCTGAATCCACAAGAAACCTAGAATGGCAAAGACTTTCCTGGGCAACAAAGGCAAGGCAAGGTAGGAGGCATCAAAATCCCTGACTTGAAATTATACTACATAGATACTAGGATAAAATCAACATGATACTGATAAAAAGAAGAAGAAAAAGGAGGAGGAGGAGGAGGAGAAGGAGGAGAAGGAGAAGGAGAAAAGGAGAAGGAGAAGAAGAAAACGAAGATGACGATGAAGAAGAAGATGAAGACGAAGACGAACTGAGGATCAGTGGAACAGATTAGAAAATGTAGGGCCAGAGAGATAGCTCAGTGGAATAGGTGCCTGCCTGGCGAGTGAAAGATCCTAACTTCAATCCCCTGTTCAGAAAAAAGAAAAGATACAGACACAACTACAAACACACTCAGCAACCTTATCTTTAACAAAGGGGAAAAACATGTTCATGGAAGAAAGATAGCCTCTTTAATAACTAAAGAGTGCTTAAAAAAAAAAACACTGTCTTTATACATACGAAAGACTAAATCTAGACCCATTTCTAGCACATACACTACACTAAGGTCAGAATGAGTCAAAGATACAAGTATTAAAACAGAAACACTAAATCTACTGGAAGAGAAAGTAGGTATGAATCTTGAAGACACGGGGCTGGCAGATAGTTCATAAACAAAAACCAAACTGCATGGAAAAATGCTTTAAAGAATTAACCATTAGGACTTCATTTAATTATTAGTTTTGTACATCAAAAGAAATCACCAACAGAGTAAAGAGAAAATCCACTGATTGGGAAAAAATTTTATCCAACTGTTCTTCAGAAAAAGAACTTCTATGTAGAACATATAAATAATTTTTAAAAGTCAGTCCCCCAGAATTCAAAGACTCAATCCAAAAACAGGCATCTCAGATGAATATACACTTCTAAGAAGAACAAGTACAAATGATGACTAAATATATGAAAAGATATTCAACATCATTCATCATTTGAGAAATGAAAATTAAAATAACACTGAAATTCCATCTCACCCCAGAAAGATCAGCTATCTTCAAAAAATCAACAATAACAAAAGCTGGCAAGGTTGTTGGGGATAAAGGAGCCCTTCTCCACTGCTGGTGGGAATGTAGTTGGAAGTCAGTGTGGTGCTTCCTCAAAAACCTAGGATTAGAGGTTCCATTGACACAGCTATTCCCCGTCTATGAATTTTCCAGAAAAATTGAAAACATCATACCATAGCAATATATGTGAACCTATGTTTATAGAAGAGCAATTTGGAATTCATAGCTAAATCTTGGAAACAACATTAACTGAGGAATGCATAAAAAAAGATTTTTTTTTTTTTTTGCTTTTGCTTTTGGCAGAACTGGGAATTGAACTCATGCCCTTGCACTTGCTAGGCAAGTGCTTATTCTACTGAGCTATCTCTCTGGCCCCAAGATGTGGTATTATTGTACAATGGAGTATTTCTCAGCTAAGAAGAAAGACAAACTTGAGGATTTTTTATATAATTGGATACAACTAGAGATAATACTTATAAGTGAAATAATTAGACTCACATGTGTGAACATCATATTATTTCTCTAATGTAAGAAACTGAAAGAGTAAATAAAATCCTAAAGGTACAATAGATACAGTGAAAGGGAAAAGAACTGATCAAAAGGAAAGAACAACATAGTGGAAAGAAGAAAGAATAGAGGGAAAAATTATACACATATAAATATATATGTATATACATAATATGTGTATACATATTTAATACATATATAAATATATATAATATATACATATATATACATATATATGCAAAGATATCCAAGATGATTATACTACTAACTTCTATTGGTTTTTAGAACAGTTAATGGGCCAGGGAGATGGCTCCGTGGAGTAAGCGCTTCCCTGGCAAGTGCAAGGGCTGGAGTTCAATCCCCAGTTCTGCGGAAAAAAAAAAAAAAAGGAACAGTTAATGCTTAATTGTTTGACCAAATTTGCATGCCTATATCTGGTAATATGAACAAATACTTTGAATATAACAATATGTAATATAAAAAACCATTGTTAATTTCCTACCATCTTGTTTTCAAATTCTGTATCTTTGATTTTTTTTTCTTTTTTAAATATTCTTTTAAATAAAAGATTACACACACACACAAAAATAAAATAAGATTACAACATAGCCTTGGGTGTTTGGTAAGCTATACAATCTATGTTTGTGTAAGTACACTCCAGGGTGTAACCTAATGTGTTTCACAAAATGTCTCTGTCATTAAGTGACTTTAACTGTACTACAGAAAAGATGGTATTGCGAGTAGAGCAAGGGTCATAAAAACTACATTGATAATATCAGTTTTTGTTTTTTTTTTTAAGGCTATTGACATAGCTGTAGTGAGACAATGAAAAGCATGGAGAGAGCTGGATCCGGAGCATGCTGCATTCATACAGCTTCCTTAACGACTTTAATTTTCACACACACAATAGAATTTAGAGGGGCTGGGGAGATGGCTCAGTGGAATAATTGCTTCCCTGGCAAGCGCAAGGGCCTGAGTTCAATCCCTGGTTCTGCCAAAAACAAACAAAACCAGCAACAAAATGGGGCTCAAAGTCTTGAGTAACAATAGAATTTAGATGTCATTATGCAAAAGGCAATGTGGAACTCCAGGAAACAGGGAAGATGGTGGCTCTCCATTTAAAAGCAGGCAAGGAAGTTGTCTTAGTTACTCTTCCCTCATTGCTGGGACAAATACCCAACACCCAAAATGAAAGGTTTATTTAGCTCCCAGTTACTGTGGGTTTCAGTCCATGCACAGCTGGCTCGCCAAGGCAGAATGGCACATAGCAGAGAGCATTAAGTTTGTGGTAGCCGAACAACAACAATGCAACAAAGAGCAATAGCTAAAGAAAGTCTGTCTCTCTGTCTGTTACATTACCTTCAGGCTCTCTGCCCCAGGCTGAAGGAAGTACTCACATCCATAATCCTAGCACTACTAAAACCCATAATCCCAGCCTTGGATCACACATAATCCCAGTGAATCATGAGTTAATCACAAACTCTAGAAGTCCCACCCCATGACTACATGAGGCTTTGGGGGGACAACTAGACACAAACCATAACAGAAGTGTAACTGCGTACTGTGTAAGTACTGTAAAAATAAATCTTTAAGTAGGAATGTATTTTTATCAATGTTTTCACTAGAATTATATAAGAGTTTCTAGACTATCATCTGAAAACACAGACTATCATCCCGCTGTGTTGATGTATCATGGTTCATTAAATCTACAATTAAATTTTCCCTATAAGATTTTTTTAAATTGTTGCACCTTTCTAACTTTAAAAAAATAATTTTATTGACAAATAGCAATGAGATAGTTTCAAAACTGATTAGTAGGGCAGTTTCAATAATCAATATATTACATATTGTTGACTTATTGATTATTCACTATACAAGATGCAGACATGATATCCTATCTAAAAACACTATTAGAACAAATCTTTCTAGTCAGCAGTGAGTGAGGGCTCCAGGCCCACCGCACTAGAGAGACGGCTCCCAGCGGTCCCAGGTCCCACCTTGCGGCCCAAGTCCCAGTGCAGCTCGGCCAGTGAGTGAGAGCTCCAGGCCCACAGCGCCATACAAAATGACAAATACAAGGTGAAAACTGCAATCTCAAGCCTCAAGTCCACCAGTAAATGAAGACGACACTAGCTCAGCTGAAATGAATGAATTAACAGATATGGGAGCAAAGGAACAACACCAGAAAGGTATAGAGGAACTCAGACGAGAAGTAATTCCTGAAATAAAAAATATATATATATGAATACACAGCATCTGAAATAAAGAATCAAATGCAAAAACATCAGAGGAAAAATTAATGCTCACCCAGAACAACTGCAGAGAGCACTATTCCAGATGAAACGTATGAATTAACAGTGTCTGAAGGAAAAAATAACAACAGCAGAAAGGTCATGAGGAACTCAAAGCAGAAATAATTTCTGAAATCAAAAAAGAATTCTTTGAAAAAAAAGAACTTTTTGAAGTCATAGGATCTGAAATACCGAAACAAGTCCAGAAATATACAGAGGAAACCCAACTTGGAAGAAACTCTGCAGAAAAAGAATTAATAACTACCTCTAAAGAAGACATGGATAAAAAAATACAGGAGGTCAGAAATATGATGGATTCCTTGAATGAGCAATACAGAAAAAAAAATAGAACACATGAAATAGAGGCAAAGAGATACAGAAGAACTAAAAATATCAATCACAAATCTACAAAACATTTTGAGTGAAAGCAAAGACAGAGTTTCAGATCTTGAAGATGCTGGTGCAGCTAGTGAAAAGGTGAGAAAGGATCTCTTAAAAACAGTAAGGATGCAGGAAAAAATAATCCATCACCTGAAAGATGATGCCAGGATGAACAATATGAGATTAATTGGTATCAATGAGAATGAAGGAGCCAATACAAATGACATTAAAAGAATCTGGGGAAAGTAATCGCAGAAAACTTCCCACATATGAGGAAACAATCCAACATTCAGGTAACCGAAGCATGCAGCACACCAAATAACTTCAAGCCAAGTAAAAACACAATGAGACATATACTAGTCAAGATCCCAGAAATCCAACACAAGAATAATATACTGAAAGAGAGAGAAGAAGCAGATCACATTCAAAGGAAAACCGATCAGAATTACAGCCAACTTCTCTACACAAACCATGAAGGCAAGGAGAGCATGGAGCTGAGTTCTTCAAGTCCTGCATGAAAACAAATTCCAGCCCAGACTATTATACCCTGTAAAACTCTCTTTCAAGTTTGATGAGAAGTGAAATACTTCCATGACAAAGAACAACTAAAGAATTTCGTGATGACAAAGCCATCCCTACACAGGCTGCTAAAAGATGTTCTAGGGAGAGACCACAATGACCAGAACTCCACAAATGAGAACAGAAGGAACCCACTAAACAGGACAGACAATTAAACACAGGATACAAAGGAGTAAATAATAGCAGGTAAATATCATGACAAACATAAGTCAACACATTTCAATTATAACCATTAATGTAAATGGACTCAATTCACCAAGTAAGAGAAATAGACTGGCACAGTGGATTAGGAAACAAAATCCAACAATATGCTGTATACAAGAAACATACTTAACTCAAAAGGACATTCATAGTCTCAAAGTCAAAGGATGGAAAACAATACTACATGCCCCAGCACCTCAGAAAAAAGCAGGAGTAGCAATTCTGTTCTCAGACAGTTTCAACTTCAAACCAAGAAAGATCAAATGACACAAAGAAGGCCACGGTATATTTATTAGTCAGGGGAAAAATTCAAGAGCAAGAGGTAACACTCAGAAATACCTATGCACCAAACACAGGGGGCACCCAACTATGTAAGACAAATCTTAATGGACATGAAAAACCTAATATCTAAGACCACAGTCTTAACAGGTGACCTTAACACCCCTTATCTCAAAAAGATAGATCAACCAGACAAAAAATTAGCAGTAGCAGAACTGAACCAGAGCTTGGAACAAATGGACCTGATGGACATAGACAGAGTGTTCCACTTAACCACAGCTGAATACATATTTTTTTCAGCTGCACACGGATCATTTTCCAAAATTGACCACATACTAGTCCAGAGGTCATGTGAAGTATATGCAAGAAAACAGAAATTATCCCATGCATATTATCTGACCACAGTGCAATGAAACTGGAACTAAAAGACAAAAGAAAGCAGAAAAACATTCTATATTCATGGAAATTAAGCAACACCCTTCTCAGCAATCAATGGGTCACAGAAGAAATTAGACAAGAAAAACAATATCTACCATTCAATGAATATTCAAGCACAACTTATTGGAATTTATGGGATGCGATGAAAGCAGTTCTTAGAGGGAAAATCATAGCTATGAACTCATACATTAGGAAAACACAATGGGAACAAATAAACACCCTAGTGTTGCATCTTTGACAACTAAAAAAAAGAATAGCAAACGAAACACAGAGCACAAAGACGGGAAGAAATCATAAAGATTAGAGGAGAAATTAATTCAATTGAGATGAAGAAAACAGTCCAAAGAATCCACAAATCAAAAAGTTGATTCTTTGAAATACTAAATAAAGTTGATAAGCTGCTAGCCAACCTCATCAAAAAGAGGAAAGAAAAAATTCAGGTACATGCAATAAGGGATGAAAAGGGTGAAATCGCCACAGACCCAGAGGAAATTCAGAAGATTATTAATAGCTACTTCAAGAATCTTTATGCTCACAGAAGAGAAGACACAGAAGAGATGGACAGATTCCTCCAAAGGTACAAATTACCAAAACTGAACCAAGAAGACAGAACAACTCTTAATAAGCCAATAACAGCCAACAAAATACGAAATGTAATAAAAAGCCTACTGACAAATAAAAGTCCAGGTCCTGATGGATTCAGAGCTGCACTCTACAAAAAATTTATAGAAGATATAATCCCTGCACTCCTCAAACTCTTCAATGAAATTGAAAAGGAAGCAGTCCTCCCAAAATCATTTCTGGAGGCAAGTATTATACTGATTCCAAAACCAGGGAAAGACATAACCAAAAAGGAGAACTTCAGGCCAATCTCCCTCATGAACATAGATGCAAAAATACTCAATAAAATCCTATCAAACATAATACAGCAAATCATCAAGAAGATCATACACCATGACCAGGTAGGATTCATCCCAGGGATGCAAGGATGGTTCAATATTCGAAAATCTATAAATACAATTACACCATATTAATAGACTGAAATCTAAAAACCACATGATCATCTCAATTGATGCAGAGAAAGCTTTTGACAAAGCTCAACACTCATTTATGTTCAAAATCCTACAGAAAATTAGAATAGATGGACTTTACCTTAACTTGATAAAAGCCATCTATGACAACCCAGAAGCTAATATAATCCTAAATGGGGAAAAACTGAAATCTTTTACTCTTAAATCAGGTATAAGACAAGGATGTCCTCTATCACTCCTCCTATTCAGTATAGTCTTGGAAGCATTAGCAACACCCATTAGAAAAGAAGGAGAAATAAAGGGAATAAGAATAGGTAAAGAAGAAGTTAAATTATCACTATTTGTAGATGAAATGATAGTTTACTTGGAAGACCCCAAAAATTCTACCAAGTAACTACTAGAATTGATATGGAAATTCAGTAGCATAGCAGGATAAAAGTCAATACTCAAAAGTCAATAGCATTCCTCTACACAAATAACAAGCACACTGAAAGGGAAACAATAGAAACAATACCTTTTACAATAGTACCATGGAAAATGAAATACCTTGGAATTCACTTAACCAAGACAGTCAAAGATCTTTTCACAGAAAATTACAACACCCTAAGAAAAGAGATTATAGAGGATTTCAGAAAATGGAAAGATATTCCATGTTCCTGGATAGAAAGAACCAACATCGTGAAGATGGCCATACTCCCAAAATTGCTGTACAGATTTAATGCAATCCCTGTCAAACTACCACTGATATACCGCCCAGACCTAGAGAAATCATTCCTAAAATTTATTGGGAACAACAAATGACCTAGAATAGCAAAGGCAATCAATAAAGACAAGGCAGGCGGCATCACAATTCCTGACTTGAAATTATACTGTAAAGCCACTGTGATAAAATCAACATGGTATTGGCAACGAAATGGACCTGAGAATCAATGGAATAGATTAGAAGATTGCAGAGGCCTCTACAAACACACTCAGCCACCTGATCTTCAACAAAGGGCCCAAACATGTTTACTGGAAGAAAGATAGCCTCTTTAACAAATGGTGCTGGAAAACTTGGCTTTCTACATGCCAAAAACTAAAACTTGACCCAGCTCTATTACCATGCACTAAGCTAAAGTCAAAATGGATTAAAGAGCTAAACATTAAAACAGAAACACTCAATCTCCTGGAAGAGAAAGTAGGAGGAACTCTTGAAGACATAGGGGGTAGGTAAAGAGTTCATGAACAAACATATATTTGCACGGGAAACACTTGAAAGAATCAACAACTTGGAGCAACTCTTCTTGAGGAGTTTCTGCACATCAAAACAAATTGTCAACAAAGTGAAAAGACAACCCACAAACTTTGAAAAAATCCAAACTAATAAGCAATCATACAGAGGTCTGCTGTCTAGAATGTATAAAGAACTAAGATATAACAGGGCCCTCAGATTTAAAGACCCAATTCAGAAATGGTCATCTGAGATGAATACACACTTCTCAGAGGACAAAATTAAAGAAGGGAATAAATACATGAAAAAATGCTCCACATCACTAGTCATCCGTGAAATGCAAATAAAAACAACACTGAGATACCATCTCACTCCAGAAAGAATGGCTCTCATAAGAAAATCAACCAACAACAAACGTTGGAGAAGTTCTGGGTAAAAGGGAACACTTCTCCACTGCTGGTGGGAATGTAGACTGGTACAACTATTGTGGAGATCAGTGTGGAGACTCCTCAAAAGAGTAGGACTGGAAATCCATTCAAGCCGGCTATCCCCGTACTGGGAAATTTCCCAGAGGAACTGAAAACATCATATCATAGTGATATATGTGTACCTATGTTTATAGCAGCGCAATTTGTGATAACCAAATCTTAGAAACAAACAAGATGTCCGTCACATGAGGAATGGTTGAAAAAGATGTGGTATTTCTATATAATCGAGTATTATTTAGCTGTAATGAATGATAAACTTGAAGCATTTGTATTGAAGTGAATGCTACTTGAACATTTACTCGTAAGTGAAATAAACCAGACACACATGTGCAAATATCATATAGTCTCCCTAGTATAAGAAGACAAAAGAAGCAATACATATAGAAATGTACAACAACAACTAAAGACAACTGAGTCAGATAGTTAGGGCAAACTAAACAGTATATGCTGCCAGGTACTAATCAGCTTTTTTTCTGGATGGTTAACAACCTAAGTGCACAGATTAAAACTAGAGAAACAGAACAGCCATAAGGCCAGCCAAAATTTTGGCCCTCGCCTTCAAAGTCAACGAAGCCTCAGCGCATAGAAGAACCTGTACTGCAACAACATGAAACTCAGTTGAGTTCCAAATTTTCTGAACAAGGAGATTATGGAGCCACAGAGGAAAGAGATCAAAGTTCTATAGTGTGCCTGGGGAGAGTCACATGGAGAGAAAACTTTCTCTCAGGCTCTCACAGACTGCAAACTGGTCAAGCATTGGCTATGACTCATCTGCATGGATGACACAGACAAAGGATCTACAGAGTAAGGTACAGGATTACAAGATAAACCCTGAGGGGACTTCACTGACCTCATCAGAAACAAAAGCTACATCTTTTAGTATATGGGTCTTGATCTATCTCAGTCTTAACCATCCAGCAGAAAAGTATAATAATGAGGTAGATAATGTGGGGCCATAATAATAAATTGAGCTGTAAATGGCTATAGTCCACAACTCCTTCAGATAACTTACTATTAATGTGGAATGCTGCACTTTGTTGGATTGTGTCACTGAGTTCAGGCACCTAAATTGGTTGAATGACAATGGAGTGCTCATCTTTGACAGGTCTAGACAAAAAAAAAAACTGGGGGAATCAAAGGAAGAATCATGATGTGTGTATAAACAGTACAGTTCGGATAAATATGCTGTGCTTCTGCGTAATTCTATGAGAAGCAAGATTTGCACTAATAGTGGTTGGACAAGATATTATTTTGACTTCTAGTACTATGGACAGACACTGGGGAGATAATAAGGTAAAGGGTGTCAATTGTTGAATCTGTGATATAAATCAGCTGTAGAGAAATAATATAAGTATATAGCTGCACTCTCTTCATTCACTGATTAGAGACATCTGCTATAATAATGCCTGTAGGTATAATATCATGTATGCATCTTGTACAACACCAAAACATTACAAAAACATTTTGCAATGTATTAATTTATCGAATCTGTCCTGTTAATTTGCCTTGAAACTGTCTCATTGGTATTTGTACTTCAATAAAAGAAAGAAAGAAAGAAAGAAAGAAAGAAAGAAAGAAAGAAAGAAAGAAAGAAAGAAGAACAAATCTTTCTATTCATTGAATTAAGAGAGTGTAGCTGTATATCTATCCTATTTTGAATATATGGATACAAAATGGTCATTCACTTGTACCCCTTTTTTTTGGTTTAGTTTTGTCAGAGATGGATATTCCATTGTCATTTAAATATTATAGGTGTGTGAATTCAATATAGTACAGTACTCCACAATAGTAATGGATTTTCCATAACACTGGCAATATCAGAAGTTGTTGACTTGACCCTTTTACAGCTCAACATATTAATATGGCTTTACTTTTTATATTTCATTTTTTATACTTTTCTGTTGATGGTCCAAGATAAAGCAAGACCTATATAACAAGAAATGTAGCTTTTGTATCTGATAAAGTCAGTCAGATCCCCTCTGGATTTATCCTGAAACCCTGTACCACAGTTTGTAGATACTTTGTCAGTTGCAGCCATGTGAATGAGTCACAACCATTGCTTGACCAATTTGCTCTCTGTGGAAGCCTGAGAGAATGTTTTCTCTCCATGTGACTCTCCTTAGGCACACTCTATATCATCAGTCACTTTCCTCTGTGGCTCCATAATCTCCTTGGTCAGAAAATTTGGACACAACTGAGTTACATGATGTTATAGTACAGGTTCTCCTATGTCCTAAGTCTTCACTGACATTGAAAGGTGAGGGCCAAAATGTTGGCTGTCCTTGCAGCCCTCCTTTTTCTCTACTTTTTAGCCTTCAAACAGGTTGTTAAACTTCCAGAAGAGAAGCTTATTGTTATTACCCTACAACCTAGGCTGTTGAGCTTAACCTCACCATCTGTCTGAATATCAAACATCTTAGGCATAACATGGAACAGATATTTTTCATTAAGTATTGATACGTTAAACTTTAAGTCCCTATAGAATATGAAGAAAAAACATCAAAATGTATTTTAAGAATAGGAATAAATAATTACATATTTTTACACCAAAGTTTAGAAGTCTAACCATATACAGCATTGTAGCAGGACAGTCCCACAACATCCCTTTTTCTGTCTCCTGCCTTCATTCATCACCCCCCTCCTTTTTAAACAAACATCTACCTGAGAGATAGCATGGCAGCAACTGGTGTGTCATGACAAACAGCATGTATTCAGAGGACCAGGCACTCCAAGCATGATCTTAGTATTACACATTGCCATCTTCAGTGCAGTTGCTTAGTTCACAGGTATCAGCATATATAGTCAGTCAGGGTGAGAATCCTTCCAATTAACTGCTAGCTTTGAAAAACTTTTGAAATGTGATCTCAGGATCACTGCCTTACCCATCTTGTACATACAAATGTATGACTTTGTCCCGTCACATTTCCTAGCTTTTTTCCTTGCACTTTCTTTATTGTCTAATGCTCAAGTTCTTGCTTTCCTTTTAATTGTGTTATACCTTTCTATTTGTATTTATTTTGAGTTCTTATACTAGGGAGATTATACAATATTTACACATGTGGGTCTGTTTTATTTCACTTATGAGTATATCTTCAAGTGGCATCCACTTAAATATGAAGGCTTTGAGTTTATCATTCTTTATAGTTGAGTAATACTCCATTGTATAAAAATACCACATCTTTTTCATCCATTCCTCACTTGATGGGCATCTTGGTTGTTTCCAGGATTTGGCTATCACAAACTGTGCTGCTATAAACATAGGTACACATATATCACTATGATATAATGTTTTCGGATCCTCCAGGAAAATTCCCAGTAGGGGAATAGTTGGTTTGAATTTTTTAAGGAGTCTCCACACTGATTTCCATAATGGTTGCACCAGTCTACATTCCCAACAGCAGTGGACAAGGGTTCTTTTTTCCCCACAGCCTCTCCAGCATTTGTTTTTGGTTGATTGCTTTATGATAGCCATTCTTTCTGAGGTGAGATGATATCTCAGTGTTGTTTTAATTTGCATTTCATGGATGGCTAGTGATGTGAGGCATTTTTTTCATATATTTATTCGCTTCTTTAATTTTGTCCTGCGAAAAGTGTGTGTTCATCTCAGATGCTCATTTCTGGAATGGGTCTTTACATTTGAGGGCCCTAATTATTTTTACTTCTTTATAAATTCTACAGAGCAGACCTTTGTCTGAGTGCTTGTTTGTCAAGATTTTTTGAAATTTGTGGGTTGTCTTTTCACTTTGTTGGTAATTTCTTTTGATGTGAAAAAAGTCCTCAATAAGAGGAGGTCCCAGTTTTTAATTCTTTTTTTTTTTTCATCTGGCGGAACTGGGGATTGAACTCAGGCCCTTGCGTTTGCCAGGGAAGTGCTTATTCCACTGAGCCATCTCCCTGGCCCCCCAGTTGTTAATTCTTTCAAGTGTTACCCGATTTGATTTTTGTTCATGAACTTTGCCTACTCCTGTGTCTTCAAGAGTTCCTTCAAGTGTTCCCCCTACTTTCTCTTCCAGGAGATCGAGTGTTTTTGTTTTAATGTTGAAGGTAAAGATTCTCAAAATAGCTACTGATAATATGAATTTCCAGTTTCTCTGTGGTGATTACATGCTTTTTATTCCTTATTGCTTGCATTTGCATTTTTTATTTCCTTTTTTTGATGAGGTTAGTTAGGGGCTTATTGATTTTATTTAATCTTTCAAAGAACTAGCTTTTCGATTTGTTAATTCTTTGAACTGTTTTCTTCATCTCAATTGAATTAATTTCTGCTCTAATCTTTATGATTTCTTCCCTACTTTGGGCTCTAGGTTTCATTTGCTCTTCCTTTTCTAGATGTTGGAGGTGCAACTTTAGGATGTTTATTTGTTCCCATTCTGTTTTCCTAATGTGTGAGTTCACAGCTGAATTTCCCTCAGAGAACTGCTTTCATTGCATCCCATAAATTCCAATAAGTTGTGCTTGAATATTCATTGAATTGTAGATATTGTTGAATTTCTTGTTTAATTTCTTCTGTGACCCATTGATTGCTGAGTAGGGTGTTGTTTAATTTCCATGTATTTAGGGGGTGTTTCTGCTTTCTTTTGTCATTTAGTTCCAGTTTCATTGCACTGTGGTCAGATAATATACATGGGATAATTTCTGTTTTCTTGCATATACTTAAGCATGACCTATGGACTAGTATGTAGTCTGTTTTATGCTTTTTATTTTTATTTTTTTTAGTTTCTTTTTTATTTTTATTTTATTGAAGTACAAATATCAATGAGACAGTTTTAAGATACCTTAACAAGATGGATTTCATAAATTAATACATTGCAAACTGTTTTCACAAAGTTTTGGTATCATAGAACATGCATGCATGATATTGTGCTTACAGACATTATTATAGCATTCGTCTCTTATCAGCAAGAGAGTGTAGCTGTTTGCGTATCTTATTGTTTATAACTGAATTACATCAAAGATTCAATAATTAATACTTTCTACCTTGTTATTTTCCTAGTAGTTGTCCACAGTACTAGAAGCCGACATAATATCCTCTCCAACCACCATTAGTGCAAATCTTGCCTCTCATAGAATTATGTAGAAGCACGGCGTTATCTATCCCAACTGTACTGTCCATACACACACATCATGACTCTTCCTTTCTATACCCCTTCCTTTGTCTACACCTGTCAAAGATGGGCACTCCACTGTCATTCAACTAATTTAGGTGCCTGAACTCAACGACACAATCCAACGCAGTCCAGCATTCCACAACAATAGTGAGTTATCTGAAGAAGTTGTCAACCATAGCCATTTACAGCTCAACTTATTATTATGGTCCCACAGTGTATAGCTCATTTTTATAATTTTCTGCTGCATGGTTAAGACCTAGATAGAGCCAGACCTATATACCAACACATGTACTTTTTGTTTCTGATGAGGTCAGTGAAGTCCCCTCAGGGTTTATCTTATAATCCTGTACCTTACTCTGTGGATCCTTTGTCTGTGTCATCCATGTGGATGAGTCACGGCCAATGCTTGACCAGTTTGCAGTCTGTGAGAGCCTGAGAGAAAGTTTTCTCTCCATGTGACTCTCCCCAGGCACACTATAGAACTTCGATCTCTTTCCTCTGTGGCTCTACAATCTCCTTGTTCAGAAAATTTGGAACTCAGCTGAGTTTCATGATGTTGCAGTGCAGGTTCTCCTATGTCCTGAGTCTTCGCTAACCTTGAAAGCTAGGACCAAAATCTTGGCTGGCTCTTCTATTTCTCCAATTTTGCTCTGTGAACTTAGGTTGTTAACCATCCAGAAGAAAAGCTGATTAGTATCCTGCAGCATATGCCATTCACTTTGCCTTATCTGACTCAATTGTTTTTAGTTGTTGTTGTATGTTTCCATTTGTATTTCTGCTTTTCACTTCTTATACTAGGGAGACTATATGATATTTACACATATGTGTCTGGTTTATTTCACTTATGAGTATATGTTCAAGTGGCATCTCCTTCAATATAAATGCTTCAAGCTTATCATTCTTAATAGCTGAGTAATACTCCATTATATAGAAAGAAAATGAGTCCTGTGCAGCTGAAAAAATGTGTATTCATCTGTGTTTTGGTGGAACACTGTATTTCCACTAAGTTCATTTGTTCCAAGCTTTGGTTCAATTCTGCTACTTCTTTGCTAATTTTTTGTCTGTTTGACCTATCTTTTTTGGGATAAGGGTGTGTTAAGGTGTCCTGTTAAGATTGTGGTATTGGATATTAGATTTTTTTTCATGTCCACTAAGATTTGTCTTATGTCATTGGGTGCTCCAGTGTTTGGTGTGTAGATATTTATGAGTGTTACCTCTTCCTCTTGAATTTTTACCCTAACCAGTATATAGTGGTGTTCTTAATTTCATTTGATCCTTCTTGGTTTGAAGTTAAGACTGTCTGAGAACAAGATTGCTACCCCTTCTTTTTTCTGAAGTGCTGGAACATGTAGTATTGTTTACCATCCTTTGACTTCAAGCCTATGAATATCATTTTGAGTTAAGTGTGTTTCTTATATACAGCATATTGTTGGATTTTGTTTCCTAATCCACTGTGCCAGTCTATTTCTCTTACTTGGTGAATTGAGTCCATTTACATTGATGGTTATAATTGAAATGTGTTGCCTTATGTTTGTCATGATATTTACCTGCTATTATTTACTCCTTTGTATCCTGTGTTTAATTGTCTGTCCTATTTAGTGGGTTCCTTCTGTTCTCATTTGTGGAGTTCTGGTCATTGTGGTCTCTCCCTAGAACATCTTTTAGCAGCCTGTGTAGGGATGGCTTTGTCATCACGAAATTCTTTAGTTGTTCTTTGTTATGGAAGTATTTCACTTCTCATCAAACTTGAAAGAGAGTTTTACAGGGTATAATAGTCTGGGCTGGAATTTGTTTTCATGCAGGACTTGAAGAACTCTGCTCCATGTTCTCCTTGCCTTCGTGGTTTGTGAAGAGAAGTTGGCTGTAATTCTGATGGTTTTTCCTTTGATGTGATCTGTTTCTTTTCTCTAATGGCTTTCAGTATATTATTCTTGTGTTGGATTTCTGGGATCTTGACTATTATATGTCTCAGTGTGTTTTTAATTGGGTTGAACTTATTTGGAGTTCTGTATGCTTCAGTTACTGATTGTCAGATTGTTTCCTTATGTTTGGGACGTTTTCTGCTATTACTTCTGCCCGTATTCTTTTTATGTCATTTGTATTATCTCCTTCTTTCTCACTGATGCCTATTAGTCTCACATTGTTGATCTTTGCATTGGCTTGCAGGTGATTTTTTCCTGCAACCTAGTTATTTTTAAGAGATCTTTTCTTACCTTTTCACTAGCTGTGATGGCGTCTTCAAGATCTGGAACTCTGTCTTCACTTTCACTCAAACGGTTTTCCAAGCTTGTGATTGAGATTTGAAGCTCATCTGTATCTCTTTGACTCTGTTTCATGTGACCTATTTCTTTCCTGTATTGTTCATTCAAGGAATCCATCATTTTTCTAATCTCTTCTGTTTTTTGTTATCAATGTCTTCTTTAGAAGCAGTTATTAATTCTTTTACTACAGAGATTTTTTTCTGATCAGGTTTCCTCCATATGTTTCTGCATTTGATTCTTTACTTCAGATCCTATTAACTCAAAGATTTCTTTTTTTTTATTTCTGATCTGAGTTCCTCTATACCTTTCTGCTATTGTTTCTTTATTTCAGACACTATTGATTCAGACATTTCAGCTGTGTGATTTAATTTCTTCTGGGCTAGTGTCCTCTGCACTTGTTCTGGGTGGGCCTGGGCTCTGAGATGACATTTTGCACCTTCTCTTTGTCGTTTTGTACAGTGATATTCTCTCCCCTTTGGTGTAGAGCTTTGGTGCATTTATAACCTTAGCACCTACTTATATTTGGGTGTAGATCTACAAAGTTTGAATTCATCCAGTTGTGCCTGGCTTGGGTCTGGCTGCTGTGCTCAGCTCCTTCCTGCTGCAGCCCTTGGGAATGAACTTGTTGTGCCCCTCTGGCAAGATGTTCTGCTACTGGATTAAACTGGCTGGTTCTGGCCCCTACTCTCTTTGCAGGGACTTCAGCTGCAGAGTTTCAGCCAGGTCTGTATGTGAGGCTTGAGCTGGGTCTGGAGGGGACAAGGGGATGCAAGGAAGCTCTCCCACACACTTGCAGGGCCTGAGCTGGGGCTGGCTCCAGAGGGGTGGGGGCATCCTGAGAGCTCAGAGGAAGATCTCGATCACAAGGCAAGCCTGGGCTGAATCCGGAGAGGTGGAGGAGTCCTGAGAGTGTGGAGGAAGGTCTCACTCAAGTTGCCTGGGCTGGCTCAGGAGGAGTGGTGGGGAGGTCCCAGGAGCATGGAGGAAGATCTCGCTCAGGTTGCCTGTGCTGGATCCGGTGGAGCGGAGGGGTCCCGAGAGCATGGAGGAAGGTCTCATGCCACAGGCCTGGGCTGGATCTCTATTAGATTTTTTTTTAAAAGCAGTGTTAGAGTGAATTTTTTGTATATTCTTTTTGTATACTGAATCATTTTTAAAGGCTAATATTCGAGAAGTAATTTATAAATGTGCCTTTGTGCATTTTGCTGATATAGGTACTATCCTTTTTGCTTTACAAAAGTTTAATATTTCTGTATCCTTAGTATTAGTCTCATAGATTATGTTTTATTGATTTATTCCTATAAATAAATCACCCAAACTATGGTTCAGAGCAACCACTACTTCATTATTTACCGTGGCTATGAGGGTTGATGGGGCTCAATGCTGATGCTGATGGCGAATTTTATGTTCATTACACACAAGGATTCTCAGACAGCTGCCACCAGAAGGGCCCTGGATGTGTGCAGAGAATTTGACATCTCCAGGCTTCTCATACTTCTTCTAGGCTTCTGACCAATACACGGCGAAGGTAGGAATGGGGAAGGAGGCCATGAATTCAGGAGGGTGAGAAGGAAAGATTGCCTGAAAAGATGAACTGTTTCAATCTATAGCTTCTCCTCTCTCATCCCAGTTCCAGTTTTGCACTAAGGATGACAGGTAAAATTATTACAGTGCAAAAGAACACGGCTCTGAAAACCAGAGATGGGGTGGATTTTAAAAGCACACCAATCTTTATTTTTATTTTAAGAACCTCACTTTAGCTAAATGTGAGGATTCCAGATCCCCATGGGGTAGGGGGAGTAGCAATCTATGGGAAAGCTTTTGTTGTGCATTTATTTTGATTCCTGAATTTCAGTATACAGTTAATAATTGCTACTTTCTTTTTTAAACACTACTTCAACAAAGCAGGGGTGTCACCAGTATAAGGGGCAATTCTGAAAGGAAGACTAAAATATATAAATAGCCCCCTCACCACTCAACAAAGGCTGCTTTGTGACCTCCACTGAGGAATCAGTATTTCAAATGAAGCTGGTGCCTCCAGGACCATAATTGTACCTCATCACCAGGCCCAGATCCACCCTCCTCAGAACTCTTTCTTCCACATTCCATACCTCCTCCTCACTAGCTCTTCCCACCTCCCACTTCCCAACAAAAGAGTTCAAACATCTTTGAATAAAGTCTCCAGTAGAACTGCCATGTCCTGCTGCTCAGTTGAGAACTTCTAGAAGGAATGTGAGCTTCAGCAGAATGTGGCTAAGTCAGCCCCAGGTTAAGTCGGCAATGCTGGAAAATGGAACTGAGTTTCAAATGATCAGTTCATCTGAAAACCATCTCTCCCCACACTGACCTAAAATTCTGAGTGTGGAGCACAGAAAGAAGAGAAGAAGGTGGTGGTATGCTACAGGTGGGCTGCAGCATTAAGCTATGGGAAACAGCCCTTACCGGGGGCCAACTTGAGACCATCAGATACGAAGTTCACATGTGTGTCAGCCCTGCTCATTCTGGCTTCAGTTGAGGTCCTCTGAAGGGATTCATATGGTCACATGCAAAGATAATGCTTTTTCCATAGTGGTTCTAACATTACCAGTTTTTTTTTGTTTTGTTTTGTTTTTTTATTTTAGGACAGGTTCTACAAGGTCTACAGGGTCTCACTATATAGATTGGACTTGTAATGATCCACCTGTGTTCAGCCTCCCAAAAGCTGGAATTACAGGTGTGGGTCAGCATGCCTAGTCTCAATCATAGTCTCACCGTGCTTTGGGGGCAGGGCCAGCAAAGCACACCAGGTCACTGAGTCTGCCCAAGCGGGCACTTTAGATCGCTGAGCTATTTGTCCAGCTGAATTATCAGTTTATAAGAATCCCAAACTTACCCTCCCCGAAGCACTTCCTATAATATTTCATAACTGTACTGTTATTGTATTTAATATTCTGAACTAGAAACCTCAATTCTCATTTTGCAGGACATCAGGTAAACACAGAGTCAAATAATGTGCTCAAGATAACAGCTAACAAACAGCATGGTCAGGGTGGGAGCCCAGTTTTTCCCACCAGCACAACGGGGCTTTGTCTTACTGTTCTGGGCAGATTGTTCCAGAAACATGCCAATAGAGGCCAGTTCTAGAGAGCTGCACACTATGTCCACCCTTCTCAGAATGCCATTGGCATTCCCCTTGTTTGAGTTTGTTTTGGGGACAGCATCTGAACCTCCCACTACCTAATAATGTGAGGAGAGAATGGTGTCAGAATGAGCTTTGAGAGATAGCTCAGGGTGTTGGTATTTGTCTCATTTTTTTTCCTCTGTACCTCTGATCTGGATAGCAATCATCACAATCCGAACATCAATTTCAGTTTTGGATGATTACCAACAGTAAGCAGGGGTTTCAAATTGTCTCCTTTATGAAAATAAAGAAATGTTGATTGAACATGATTAGATCTGCACTACAGCTGGAGAATTCTCTTTCACATCAACTAAAGTGATGAGAGTTATGATACCTTCATTTGTCTTCTCATGGTAGCTGGGTGGAAACTCTTTGCTACCCAAGCATAAACAAAGGCCCCTCTTACTTTCCTTACATTTCTTTCTCTATCCAAGCTCTAGGCTTTTGCTGTAGCTGGCCGTGCTTGTCTGATGGCACTGGATTTCTCTGGAACCAGATTCCACAATTGTAACCATTCCTATTGCAGGAACTTAGAGCTATATCTTTCCTGTAGTCGGTGTGAAATAAATATTTACCAAGTTTAATAGTTACATGTCATTTTTGTAGCCATAAATAATCTCTTCCATCCAAAAAACCAAGTTCATCTTATTTGCACTTCAACAGATGAACAGAACTGATACCTGGAAAAGAAAGACAAATTCTAATATATTCCATTCCCTCTTTATATGAAGATACTAGCTGGCTTCTTTCCTCCCCTCTGTTGTCCTCCCTTATTTCATTCTTATCTTCTGCCATTGGGAATTTGGGAGCTCCTACTAAATTACTGAGCTCTGCAGATACAAAAAAAATTTTTAAAGACTTCTAGTGAAGGGACAAAACCAAACATTTTAAGTATTTTACTCTCCCACCTAAGGGGCACTGACAAAAGGCTTCAGCTGAGCAGATTTGACAGATTCCCAGAGGAGAGAAGGAAGACTTATAGGCAGAAAGGCCAATGTGCACAAAGCATGTAGCCTGAGAGAAGGTTCTAGAAGAGCAACTCGATGGGGCTAGTATCATACTCCAAGGAACATAGACTATAAGCAATAGAAATTCACTAAGGAGAATATAGCATCACTGATGCTGTCAGTTGAGTCTTGTCCTTGCCACCAAAGCCTGGCCCTTCTGGACAGCCCATAACATTCACTGGATGAGTGAACGAGCTTTCCACATCAGGGCTTCTCAGACTCCAACACCCATTCCAACCACCCAGGCTCTGCACTTGGGCTTCAGGTATCATTATGTCTGAGAAGGAGCCCATGACTGGGCTTCCAACACGCTTCCTGAAGAAGCCGACTCTCCCCTACTAGCACTGGTTTATACGGTATCCCAGCTTATGCAGAGCAGCCAGAAAGCACCCAGCATAAGTATCTCAAGAAGACCCCAGATGAGACGACAAACAATACCTTCCCTTTGTATATCACTTCATAGTTTCCAAAGTATCTTTTTCTTTTCTTACCTTTGTCCTTTCCTTACACTATTGTCTCATGTTATAGATGAAGAAGCAGGTTCAGAGAGCCAAAGTCACTGGTGTGTGGACCCACAGAGAAATAAATCCAAGTCCTCTGACTCCTGCTTTTGATTTCTTCCCTCTATTCAGAACACAGATAATTGTAAAACTAAAGGAAATGTTGATATAAATAGGCCTTCCCAGTAGGTGATTCTAAGCATCACCCTGAAAACAGCATTTTGAGAAGTTCTGGGATTCTAGAGCATTTTAAGAAAGACCTATGTATTAACTTAGTTTAATAATAATAATGCATAAATAACCTGGCACAAGGCTGTTTTGGCTATTGTTTATAGCACAGAACCACAAAAAGAAGAACATACAAATGCCACCCACCTCCCACCCTTCCAAGACACTGCAGCTCCGGAGGAAGCCCAAATGCTTTGGGAAGAGCGCCCCCAGGTGCAAGCTTGACCACTGCGCCATCATCACATCGTGTGTGTGTGTGTGTGTGTGTGTGTGTGTGTGTGTGTGTGTGTGTGTCCCTGACCACGTGGCCACAGGATCAGCCATGAAAACGATCAAGGACAACAACGCACTCACGTTCATTGCGGATGTCAAAGCCAATAAGCACCAAATCAAACAAGCTGTAAAGAAGCTGTATGAACCGCCGGGCGTGGTGGCGCACGCCTGTAATCCCAGCACTCGGGAGGCTGAGGCAGGAGGATTGTTGTGAGTTCGAGACCAGCCTGAGCTACAAAGTGAGCTTAAGGACAGCCTGAACTGCATAGTGAGACCCTGTCTCAAAAAGACAAAAAAAAAAAAAAAAAAAAAAAAAAAAAAAAAAAAAAAAAAAAAAAAAAAA
>PVKA01012761.1:0-24159 GCA_004027165.1 Ctenomys sociabilis
GATTAAAGATCTAAACGTTAAAACAGAAACACTCAATCTCCTGGAAGAGAAAGTAGGAGGAACTCTTGAAGACATAGGGGTAGGTAAAGAGTTCATGAACAAACATATATTCGCACAGGAAGCTCTTGAAAGAATCAACAAATGGGATCAACTCTTCTTAAAGAGCTTCTGCATGTCAAAAGAAATTGTCAACAGAGTGTAGCTATTGAATGAGCATTAAACCCCTGATCTCACTATGAGGAAGGAAAAATTTTATAAATATATAATGTTTAGACTGAAATATAAATGTGAAAAGAGCATAGCTGAATGAAAAACCTCACAGTATCCCATTTGCCTAAGACAATGTGCCTATTTGTATTAATGCATTGAATAGCATTCTATATAGTATGAGCATATGGTATACATACTGCCTATGATATGATATATATTTTTAAATTGCATGCGTGTATATATGTATAAAGCTATAGTGGTTCAAGCATTGTACCTAGAAATGGAGAAACTAAGCAGAACAGGTTAAGGTCTTTGATCTTGAGGAATCATTGTCTAGCCATTGCTGGTTCTTTAACATTTCCTTCCAAAACTGCCCTGAAAATACGTTTGCAATAACATCTTCTTTGAATAAGCTTATGTAACTTCTCCTGAGTTACTAGGTAGCTCAGCTCAAGGGAATTGGCCAAGTATAGAGAGTAATTCAGGCCAAATTGTCTGTCTTTCCAGTTTGGTGACTTGAACATGTTCCTCTATAAAGAGGAAATTTCAGGCTAGTATGCCAGTGGAAAAAAACACTGAATCATGGGCAGCATTATGGAATGCTGCTTGGTTGAAATAGTGCCAGTTTAAAATAGGCAGTTTCCATTTTACTAAATAAAGAACAAGCACTTCTGAAGGGTTACATATGAAAATTATTCAGAGATAAGGCCCAAATTATTTCAAGTCTTTCTTCACCCAGTGAGCCTCGGGGAAATCTCTTTGGCTCCATGTGAGGCTATTCCTCCTTCACACACGTACACAGCCTCCCATGCCTATCTCTTCCTGGCTGGTCTCTTGTCCTATGAATTCCTAAAACATGTCAGGCATCAGTTTCTCTGCTTGCAACACCAAGCTGGGATTTCAAATGTCAGTCATGAAATGAAGGAAGATCCAAAATGATAAACTAACAACAGGAGCCCAAACATGTCAAAGGTTTGCTTCCTTCCAAGTCCCACATTTTAAGATTAAATTCATTCTCTTTATTTTGTTTACTTAACATTCACGACAACATTGGGCAGCAGATCTTATTTGTCCCATTTATCAACTGAAAACTTGAGGTTGAGGAGATGCTTAAAAACTTACCCAAAGTCATATAACTAGTAAAATTCAAATGTAGACCAATATAACTGCAAAATCTATTATTTCCTCTGGGTGTTGATATATAATGAATCTCTGAATTGTCTTTTGTAAGAGAGGGATTTTTAAGGTAAAAATAATTAGTAATAAAAGAGTCTTTATTCCATGATAAATTGTATCTTTAAACAGGCATACTTTTTCTTTCATAATCACAGAACGATTCAGGTTTCTAGATAGTGTCATTTTATTTGTGTGCGTGTGTGTGTGTGTGAATGTTTTGATACTCTTTTTTATGGAAAAGGGGTAAAACAAAATTTCATAACAAAATAATAGGAAAATAACAGAAATTAATTCTTTACATGTTATCTTTAAATTAGTGATTTGGGATACTAGATATTAGCATTAAAATTTCTACAATTGGACTAGGAGACACTAGTAGTGTAAATGACTTGCATTTTTCCCTTTTACCTTGTATTCTCTCTCCTTTCCCTCATCCTAGTTCCTTTTTCCATTTAAACAGTTTCTTCCCATTTCCTAATATCTACTGTACATTTACTGTTTCAGTTTCTCACACCAGGGAAACACTGCAATGTTTACATATATGAGTCCAGTTTATTTCACTTATGAGCAAGGCTTCAAGTTGCATCCATTTACCTATAAAAGTTTCAAGAGTAAATCAAATCTTAAAGGTACAATAGATGTAGTAAAACAGAAAGAAACTGAACATAAGGAATGAACAATGGAGAGGAGGGAAAGGAGAGAAGATAGGGAACAAAAGGAAGGGGCAAAATCATGCAAGTGTACATACAGGATAGCTGAAATGATTGCAGTATTAATTTCCACCAGGTTTTTGAAAGTAGCAGTTAATGTTTAAAATTCTTATGTTAACTACCTCTGGCAAGAAAAAAATTAAGGTTTTTTTATCCATTCCTTAGATGATGGACAATTAGATTATTTCCAAGAATCAGCTATTGCAAATTGTGCTGCTATAGACATGGATATACTATATCACTGTGCTATGATGTTTCTAATTCTTCTAGGAAGATACTCACAAGGGGAATAGTTGGGTCAGATGGGACTCTAATCCTCTAATCTTTCTTTCTTTCTTTCTTTCTTTCTTTCTTTCTTTCTTTCTTTCTTTCTTTCTTTCTTTCTTTCTTTTTTTGTGGCACCAGGAATTGAACTCAAGACCTTGCACTTGCCAGACAAGCACTTATTCCACTGAGCTACCTCGCCATCCCTGTCTAATCCTAAATTTTTGAGGAATCTCCACACTAATTTCAACAGTGGTTGTACCAGTCTTCCCTCCCACCAACGGTAGAAAAGGTTTCCTTTTCCCCATGTCCCTTATAGCATTTGTTATTGATTGATTTCTTCATGATAACCATTCTTTGTGGGTTGAAATGGAATCTCAGTATTGTTTTAATTTGCATCTCTCAAATGACCAATGATGTTGAATGTTTTTTCATATATTTTGGCCATTTGTATTCCCTCATCTGGGAAATGTATATTCATCTCAGATGCTCATTTTTTTATTGGATCTTTGAATTTGGGGAATCTCATGTTTTAAAATCCTTATATGTTCTGGGTAGAAGTCCTTTGTCAGAGAGACTGCTAACTAAATCTTTTTCCCACTCTAAGGGTTGCCATTTCACTCTGTTAGTGATTTCTTTTTATGTACAAAAGCTATTTAATGAGATCCCAGTTGTTGATTCTTTAAAGTATTTCCTGCATAGTCTAGGTTTTTGTTAATGAACTCTCTACCTATACTTTTATCTTCATGATTTATACCTACTTTCTTTTCCAGTAGATTCAGTGTTTCTATTTTAATATTTAGATCTTCAGTCCATTTTTACTTTAGTTTAGTACATGGTGATAGACATGGGTTCAGTTTTAGGGTTCAGTTTTAGGGTTCAGCATGCAGAAAGCCAGTTTTTCCAGCAGCATTTATTAAAGAGGCTGTCTTTCTTCCAGTGAACATGTTTGGCTTCTTTGTCAAAGATAAGGTAGCTGAGCATATTTGTAGCTGTGTCTGCATCTTCTAATTTGTTCCATGGATCCTTAACAGACCCATATTCTAAAATTGATTTTTAAATTAGAATAAAATGTTATTTAAATGGAAGTATAACTAATGAAAGAATCTCCATTCACTAAAATTTTCCCATGGTGCTAAATTTGTCTTAGATGACTGTAATGCCAATGAGGGGCATAGTTATGCTCCAATACTGTTTCTATAACATCCATTTATTTTATTACATTTTTTTCTAGATGAAAGTATTCAATTTGGTTTTTTTTGTTTTAATTTATTTTTTATTTTATTGAAGTACAAATATCAATCAGACAGTTTCAAGACACCTTAACAAGACAGATTTATTAAATTAATACATTGCAAACTGTTTTCATAATGTTTTGGTATCGTACAAGGTACATACATGATATTATATTTACAGATATTATTTCAGCAGATATCTCTTATCAGTGAATTAAGAGTGTAGTTGCTTACTTATCTTTTTTTTTAATAGCTGAATTATATCAAAAATTCAATAATTATTTACCTAGTGAATGACCATAGCACTAAAAGCCGACATAATATCCTGTCCAATCACCATTAATGCAAATCTTGCCTCTCATAGGATTATGTAGAAGCACAGCGTTATCTATCCCAACTGTACTGTCTATACACACACATCATGTTTTTTTCTTTCTACACCCCTTCCTTTGTCTACACCTGTCAAAGGTGGGCACTCCATTGTCATTCAACTAACTTAGGTGCTTGAACTCAACAACACAATCCAACACAGTCCATCATTCCACAACAATAGTGAGTTATTCAAAGAAGTTGTCAACCATAGCCATTTACAGCTCAGCTTAATATTATGGCCCCCACGATGTATACTTCATTTTTATACTTTTCTGCTGGATGGTTAAGACCTAGATAGAGCAAGACTTATATACCAACACATGAACATTATATTTCTTATGTGGTCAGTGAAGTCCTCTCATGGTTTATCTTGTAGTCCTGTACCTTATTCTGTAGATCCTTTGTCTGTGTCACCCATGTGGATGAGTCACAGCCAATGCTTGACCAGTTTGCTCCCTGTGAGAGCTTGAGAGAAAGTTTTCTCTTCCTGTGACTCTCCCCAGGCCTTTGGAGGGAGCCAACTACTGCTATTCCCTCCGTGATGTGGCCCAAGTGCCTGTTACACTCTCCTCATGCTGACCTTGCCCTAGAGAGGTGGAAGGAGGGTGGCACATAAAGAGTGGTTTGAAATAGCTCCCGTGCTCCCTCTCACACAATGCACCACATCACACACCACAACTCCACAAGAAGCCTTGTTCTCATAAGAGTTTCTCTATTGCTTCCCTTGCCATTATGACTCACTTCTCTGCAACTTTACTGTGAGGGGCAGTGGTGGATACAGGGTTCAAACCCAGGGGTCTCTAACTCTGAGCTACAACCCCAAGTCTTCTCTCTTTTTAGTTTCATTTTGACAGTTTTATTTCATTAAGTGGCCTGGTCTGGCCTCAAGCTTGCAATCTTCCTAACTCAGCTTTCTGAGACACAAGGATTACAGTTGTACATCCGACTGCCATTTTTATCCATTTAGGAAAACGGAGGTTGCTAGAACATTTGGTGGAATTCCTATTTGTAAGAAATGAAACAGCATATTTTAAAGCTTCTAAATTTAAAATTTTTTATTTTGGAGGTTTGTAAAACTTTATTTTAATGTAGTGAAACAAGATGTTAATAAAGAAAACATTAAGAACGTCTTTGAAAAATAAAACAAAATTTTATAACAAAATAATTACAGAACAACAATGGTTAATAAATTGTATCATGATTTTAAAAGACAGTGATGATAATTTTGTTCAGAGTACAGGTCACAGATGAAAAATAGGTGCTTTCTTGCAAAGAAGAAACAAAAGGACAAAACTTCCTTTTTAACAAATAAAAGAAAAACTAGTAATTTAAATAAATTAGTAGTTCTTGTAAAATATTTTTGAAACAACAGAATAGTTTGGATAACTGAACTTTTCCCTTTATCTATCTTCTACTATCTATCTTATCTATCTATCTGTCTATTTATCTAAACATATTTTGAATTTCTCATAGAGGCAAAGCTATCAGATATTTGAGCTTTTGTGTCTGACTTACTTCATTTAATATTATGATCTCATTTGCTTACAAATGGCTTAATTTTATCTTTCTTTATGGAGGAGTCATGCCCCATTCTCTATAAATACCATATTTTCTTTACCCACTTAATTGTTTCTAAGATCTAGATATCATAAATTATTGTTTTCTGTGCCATACAGAGCTTTTTAACTTGATATGATCTCATTTGTTGATTCTTGGCATAATTTCTTTGCCACTGATGATCTGTTTGGAAAGTTCTTTGCTATGCCTATGTCGTCAACAGTTTTACCAAATTTATCTTTTAGCAAATCGTTTCTGTTTTAACATGTAGATTATTGATGTATTCTGATTTTAGTTTAGTGCATGGGGATACATATGAATCCAGACTTAATCTTCTGCATGAGAATATCTAATTTCTCCAACACCATCTTTAAAAAGGCTATGTTTCCTCCAGGGTATGACTTTTGTTCCTCTGTCTAAAGCAAACAGCTGAATGGGCCTAGAGTTCTTTTTCCTTCTGCTCTGTTCCACTGATTCACATGCCTGTTTCAGTGTTAGTATCATGCTATGTTGTAGCACAACTCCAAATCCACGAATGTGACATTTCCTGCTTTTACTACCCAGAATTGTGTTTTACTATTTTGGTTCTCTTCTGGCTGCATATGAATTTTGCAATTATTTTCTCTATATTTGTGAAATATGCTCCTCATATTTTGACAGGGACTGCATCAAACCTATGTATCAGTTTTGGGATTATATCTGCCCATTTCTAGTATACTGGTTCTGCCCATCCAGTAATATTCAGTATCTTCCATTTTCTGTTTTCTTCCTCAATTTCCTTTTTCAGAATGAAGTTATTTTCATTGTAGAGGTCTTTTGCTTTCTTTGTTAGGTTAAAGCCTAAGTATTTAATTCTTCTAGATGCTACTGGGAATAAGACCATTTTCCTAATTTCTTTCTCAATGAGTTTGTTATAAGTATATAGAATGTTATTGCTTTTTGTGTGTTTACTCTGTATCATGATACATTTCCTGAATTTGGTTGTTGATCTAAGTTTTTTCATAAAATTTTTTGGGTTATGTACATAGAGGATCAGGTGATCTGCAAGTACCAATATTTTGACATCATCTTTTCCTGTACATATCCCTTTTATTTCTTTTTCTTGCCTGATTGCTCTGGATAATGTTTCAAGGACTATGTTGAACAAGTGTTAATAGTGGGCATGTTCGTCTTATTCATGATTAGAGGGAAGGCTTTCAGCTATTCTCATTTAATATGATATTGGCAGTAGGTTGTTCACAAATAGTTTTTATCATGTTTGTAATGGTTTGTGTCTAGTTGTCCCTCCAAAGCCTCATGCGGTCATGGGGTGGCTTCTAGAGTTAGTGATCAATTCTTTTTTTTTTTCTTTTGCAGGGTCTCACTACACAGCTTGGACTTGTAGGGATCCTCCTGATTTCTGCCTCTCTAGTGTTGGGATTATAGATGTGCACCACCAAGCCCAGACTCAATTAATCCTTGATCCAATGTTGGGATTTTGGATCTGAGTGCTCTACCTGCCCTGGGGTTGGTGAACTGTATTGCACTGTGAAGAGGGGAGAAAGACTTGCAAGCTGCCACAGCTGCTCTCCTCCTTTTGCTTTTTGTTGTTTTCCCCACCATGAACAGTTGCCCCCTGCCATGTGCCACTCTACCTTAAAGCGAGCTGAATATGGACTGAAGCCTCCACTAATTGTGAGATAAATAAACCTTTTCTTCCTTAATTCTGGGTGTTGTAAGTTTTTTTCCAGCAACCAGAGAAAAGTAACTAAGACAGTGTTGAAATAAGATCCTGCAGTACCTATTTTCTTCAGGGTTTGTATCACAAAATAATGTCAAATGTTATCAAAAGTTTTTCTGCATCTACTGATACGATCATGTGATTTTTCTCTTTGCTTCTGTTCATGTGAGGAATCACATTTACTGATTTGCATATATTTGACAATTCTTGAATCCCTTCAGTAAAACCAGTTTGGTCATGGTATATGATCTTTTTGACAATTTGTGACATTCTGTTTGGAGTATCTTGAAGATTGTTACATCTAACGATTGAACTATAATTCTCTTTTATGTTCTAGCATTGAGATCAGGCTGTAATTGTAGTTTCCAAGAATGAATTTGGATGAAAAGAAAATCCATGAAATAAGAAAAAATTGTAGCCAACTGCCCCTCTAACAAAGGCATTCTATCTGGAACACATAGAGTTAAAAAAAATCAGGCCCCCAAAATTCAAGGACCCAATCCAAAAATGGACATCTGAGACAAATACATACTTCTCAGATGAGGAAATACAAATAACAAGTAAAATTTTAAAATGTTCAATATCACTGGTTACTTGAGAAATGCAAATTAAAACAGCACTAGGATTCCATCTCAGCCCAGAAAGAATGTCTGTCATCAAGAAGTCAACCAATAAAAATGCAGGAGGGGCTGTGAGTAAACAGGAACCCTTCTCCATTGTTGGAGGAGTGCAGACCCGCACAACCAATGTGGAAATCAGTGTGGAGATTCCTTAAAAAGCTAAAATTAAAAGTCTCATTCAAGCTAGCTATTCCCTTCCTTGGTATTTTTCCTGAAGAATTGAAAACATCATACTACAGCAATATATGTAAACCCATGTTTATAGCAGTGCAATTTGTTGTAGCTAAATATTGGAAGCAAACCAAATGCCCATCAATAGAGGAAAGGATAAAAAAAGATATGCTATTTTACACGATGAAGTGTCACATTACACAACGGAGTAAGCATTTATAAAAAATGATAAATTTGAGGCTTTTA
Source organism: Ctenomys sociabilis (assembly GCA_004027165.1). Classification (NCBI taxonomy): domain Eukaryota; kingdom Metazoa; phylum Chordata; class Mammalia; order Rodentia; family Ctenomyidae; genus Ctenomys; species Ctenomys sociabilis. The sequence goes on from PVKA01012761.1 coordinate 8,282, forward strand.
TTGACAAATGGATGCAATTAGGGACTATATATTAAGTGAAATAAGTCAAACCCTCATGCGCAAACATTGTATTATTTCCTTAATGTGAGAACCTGAAAGAGTAAATAAATCTGAAGGTTGCATCAGATACTGGGGAAAGGGAATAAATCTGTTGAAAAGGAAGGAATTACTGAGTTGAGGAGAAGGACAAGAGAAGGAGTGAGGGGAAGAGATTTTTCTATGTATGTAAGCAGGATGGTTTGGACAACTGTACTGTGGATTTATGCTGGTTTAAGAAAGGAGCAGTGAATCCTTAATTTGTTTTATCTTTTTTTAAAAATTATTTTTCCTTTACCACTCTTTTTACTTTCTTATATACATATCTTTTGCTTTCTGCTTCCAATTTTGCATGCACAATATCTGGTAATGTGAACAACTAATTTGAAGACAACATAATGCAATACAACAAATTATACACAATAATATATGAAATTCATATTATTTTATTGAAATTCTGTATCATTTGTATGTTTTCTATTTTAACATTACTTGTCCTCTCTTTAAAAATAAAAAAATCAAAATTTTAAGTACTCCTTCCTTCTCAATTTCATTAAAAAGTGATGCATCTTCCTGCAAGTTCTTCACTTTGGCAGTGAATCTAACAGGCCCTGTTGATTTTTCTCTTGCTTTAGTTTCCTTGTGTATTATTGAATTATGCAAGATTTATAAGACTTGATTCCATTTTGGTAATACATCTGTATCTATGAATCTATTTCTTCTGAGTTCTCCAATATTTTGGCATATAGGTTAGAGAAGTATTTGCTAATAATTTCCTGGATTTAGGGGTGTCCATTGTGATTTTATCCACTTTGTTTCTAATTGCTTTGATTTGTGTCTTTTCTTGTTTTTTGTTTTTGGTTTTATTTCTTTCTCTTTTTCAAAGATTGATTAAAGATTTGTCCATATTTTCTAAGAACCAACTTTGTATTTCATTGACTTTTTTGTATTTAAAAAAAAAATCATTTCATTGATACCTATTCTGATCTTCATAATACCCTTCCCTATAAAAGCTCAGAGTCTGCATTATTCTTGTTTTTCTAGCACCGTGGGATGAATTATAAAGTTGTTTATTTGAGCTCATTCTGTTTTTCTAATGTGGGCATTCACAACTATAAACATCCTTCTCAGGATTATTTTCATTTAATCTAATAAATTTTTGTATGTTGCACAAGTATTACGATTTAATTGGAAAACCCATCTTTTTACTTCCCTTTTTCTTCTGTGATCCATTGATTATTCAAGAGTATATTGTGTAATTTCCATAATTTTCATAGTTTCTATTATTTCTTTTGCTATTGACTTCTAGTTTTGTTGCACTGTGATCTGTTAATATGTGTGATAAAACTTTGATTCTTGTGCCTTTATTTAAGCACACTTCGTTAGCCAGTATGTGAACTATTTTGGAGAATGTGTATTCTCTTGTTTGGCAAAACACTCTGTAGAAGGCTGGCCAGATAGCTTAGTGCAAAGAAGTGCTTGCTTAAGCAGACACAGGGACCAGGGTTCCATCCCCAATGTGCCATGCCATCTCCGCCCCAGGGGTGCACTGAGAAGGCAACTGAGACTGGGCATGGTGGCACTTGTCTGAAATCCCAGCACTTGGGGGTCTGAAAAAAGGAGGATCATTAGGAGTCCTATCTGTGTAGTGAGACCCTGTAGACCCTGTTCTAAATACATTTAAAAAGAACCACTCTGTAGATTTCTATTAACTTCATTTGTTCAAAGGTTTTCAACACTAATATTTCTTTGTTAATTTTTTTTTTAAACTGATCAGCCTGTTTGTGATAGTGGAGTACTGAAATTCCCCACTGTATTGTAATGATGTTTATCTGATCTCTTACATTTATTAGTGTTTTTTATGAAGTTGGTTGTACTGTGGCATAATGCATAAATGTTTACAGTTGTTATTTTCTCTACTGAATTTTTCCACTAATCAGTGTCTAATGTCCTTTGTCTCTTTTGGTCAGTTTTGGCTTCAATTGCACTTGGAAAATATGGTATAAACTCTGGCTTGCTTTTGAGTTCCCATTGCATAGAATATTGTTCCCATTCTTTGATTTTTATGAGATTCAAGAGAGATGCAGGTCTGAATGCTTAGATATCTAAACTCTCCCTAATGTTCCTTCTGACTCACCAGCAGTCTTTGTAGCTAAGAGATCAGATTGCTTCAGTCACTACGAGGAGGCTCAGTACAATTTTCCTGCCAAGAGTTCTTGTTTGTATTTGAGAAGACTCATAGAAGACACTTAATAAACACTGGATGAATAAATGGATCATTTAGTAATAGTAGGCCATCTCAGAGTAGCAACCAGGCCTGGTTCAATTCCAAGGCTTCTCTTCAAGTATTAGGTTCATGCCAGAATACCTCCATTAATCAGGAAGGACTAGGGAAAAAAATTAATGTAGAATTTTTTGCCCTCACATTGAATATCATGGTTTGCCCCCTAACCTTCATAACACTGATAACATTCTATACTGTACAGTTAAGGTCTGGTAGACTTACATTGGACTGAAGTTCTCCCATTTCTTTTCTCCCAGTGAGATCCTGACTACTAAACCATTACCATGGGAAATAGGCAGAGCAGTTGCTGTGCTTATCCTGTTGCCTAAGTCTGTAATATAAACAGCATGACTCACACTGGTCTTGTCCATACTAGAAGTCCAAAGGCACCATGACTCTGCTGTAGTTAGCAGGATCTGACTAGAACGCTCTGTAGGCCATGAGCGATTACCCTATATATTTGTCTCCTGATGTATATCAAACCATTCTTTTATGTAAACCTTGCCACAAAACCATATCCTTGCCAAAGAAGTAAATATAGTAAGTGTACTTACTAAGAGGAACAGTAGTGATCAGCCTATCTGAAATGGAGTGAATTTGTTGTCATATTATAATTGCAGTATTGCTCATTTTTTCCTTTCACCTACCACAGCATTTTACTCATCCTATAATAGTACCTATGTCTCCATATTGAACTGAAATCTTTTCATTAGGCACTAGAACTGCATTTGATCTCCACATAGATTGGTTGCCCAATAAATGTATGTGAGGGTGAGTAAAAGTAAAAATATACATGTAATATATTAATATCATAGTTCATTTTCTGCTGCTAAAGCAGAATAGTAATGCCATAAACTAGGTAAATTATAAACAACTGATATTTATTTGTCTCATAATTTTAGAAACTGGGAAGGCCAAAGCTGAGAGACAGAGTTCCATCTGATGAAGTTCTTCTAAATTATAACATAAGGGAAGAGTAAGTACACACATGCAAGACAGAAAGAAAAAGGGATTAAATTTCTACAGTAGCTAATGCATTTATGCCACATGGTGTAGGGGGGCTCTTCTGGTCCTCATCTCAGTCCCACAAGTTTGTATTTGTAATCCCAAAATACTTTATTGGAATCCAATCAAGTTAATTCCAGTACAACCCACGGTGAGAATAAAGATACCAAAGCATATTTATAATTTTGGGGAGCCAAGGCATCCTAAGGCCAGTCATAGGAATGGCTATCTGGAAAAAAGTTCATCCCCAGGGATGAACTCAGGGTTTTATTCAGTCATGAAGGAGAAATGGCTTGAGAATGAATGAGAACTGTAGGAAGTAGGTGAGTACTGTGAGCCGGGCTTGGTAGGAGGCCTGCATTTACCTCTGTAATATGCAGAAAAAGTAATTTTCATTACACTATTGAGATAATATATGATGTTTTAGGGTCTGTGCTTCAGCTCTTATGTGTGATCTTTCAAGCCCCAGGAAGTCAGGGCCTCTATCTCAAGGCTTGATCCCAGCCTGCAGGGTGGGGCATTGGCTCTTCATCCTGTCTCAACCCAGTTCTATATTAAACAACAGCAGGCGAGAATTATCAAAGGAATATGCACACCTTCTTCAAAGACTACCAGTAGCACCTTAGCTAGACCAATATGTTTTGCTTAAAGCCAACTGAAGGGATAAAGAAAAAACCAAATAAGTTCTGTACCTATCAATACATAGAAATAGGGTCAAGAAGAGCCAAAATGGAGACAACTCACTTCTTTCAAGAAAAGTCACTCAGGTGGTCCTCTACAACATGGCATTAATACCCCCTAAGGAAAGATCCCTCATGACCTAATCCTTCCTAAAAGTACCATCTCTCAATACTGTTATAATGGTAATTACATTTCAGCATGAATTTTGGAGGAGAAATACAATTCTTAGGAAGATTATTCTTCAGTAGGTTATTTATCATATATAAGAAAATCAATTATTCAGCCCATACAAGTGGTCCTCAATAGCATTATCTCCAGACTTCTCAGAAAAGAACCTTATAGGACACAAGACATTGGATGATATATGTAAAGCATTGAGAAGGAAATTAATTATTAACAGAGAATTCTACATAAGGCAAAATTTCCTTCAAACATTAGAAAGGAATTAAGAAATTTCCAGATTTTTTTAAAAGCTGAGGAATTCATAACCATTAAGCCTGCCTTACATTAAATTATAAAGACAATTATTCAAATTGAAGGGAAGGGACACTAAGCAATAACTTACAATCATATAAGAATATAAAGTTCTTACATCAAAGTAAATATATAAAAAATATACAAGCTGGAAGTGGTGGTGCGTACTATAATCCTAGTACTCAGGAGGCTGAAGCAAGGGGATTACAAGTTTAAGGCTAGCCTAGGCTGGACTACATAGTTCAAGCTAAGCCCCTGAACTGCATAGTGAGACTCTATCTGTCTGTCTGTCTGTCTGTCTGTCTATCTATCTATCCATCTATCTACACTTCTATATAATATACTTACATTATTGCAATTTTAATTTGTATCTCCATTTAGTAAATTTTAACATAGCAGTACTTTAAAACTGAAAATATAAAATTATAAAAATAGCTATAAATCTACTATAACAGGTATACAATATTAAAATAAGTAATTTTAACACCATAATATGTAGGCAGATTGAATAGTAAAGAGTTGGAGTTTTATATGTAATTGAGGCTAAAATTTTATCATTTTAAAATAGATAATTATAACTGTAGAATGTTTTATGCAATCTCAATTATAATCACAGAAAAAGCACATATAGAAAGTATACAAATATAATCAAGAAGAAAATCAAAATGTATCACTGCAAATACAATCAAGTAAACACAGAAGAAAACAATAGGGAAGGATTATAAAGTTTTCAGACATAAAGAAAATACACAAGACAATATCAAGAATAAGTCCTTCACTATCACTACTTTAAATGCAGATGCCCCAGATTTCATAACCAGAGAACATAAATGAATAGAATTGATAAGATCATACAGCTGAAGCAGTATACAATAAGAGACCATTTATTGAGTCAATAGTGTTGACAATGAAAGAATGGAAAAATATATATAATGCAATGACTGAAAGAATGCAGGGGTGGCTATGCCAATGCCAGATTAACAATATACTCTAAGCTAAAAGTTATTCAAGAAATGAAGTACATTGTATAAGACTGAAAGACCCAGCTCAGCGAGAATATATCATTGTTATTAATATAAATGCACCAAAGATCAGAGCTTCTAATTTCATGAGGCAAGAGTTTAAAGGACTGATATTAGAAATAGATCAGTGATAGGAGCAAAAGACTTCATTCAATACCTTATTTCAAATAATGAATAGAATATCTAGACAAAAATCAAATAAGGAAGTGCAATATTTGAACAACATTATAGTTTGAATAGACTTGATACACATAAAATGTTCTACCTCAAAATACATATTTTTCTCAAGTGCACATAAAACATTACCAAAGAATATATTAAGCCACAAGTCAAATCTTTGTAAATCTTAAAATTTTGGAAAACTAGAAAACTCACAAATATGTTGGATATGTCACTGTGTGCTTCATTTTGCAGTGGTGATGGGGCCACTGAGGATTCAACTCACGACCTGATCTAGATTTCCAGTCCTTCTGAAATTTTTTATTTTGAAATAGGTTTTAGCTAAGTCACTAAGTTGTCCAGTGTAGGCTTGAATTCATGATCCTCCTGCCTCAGCCTCCCAGAGAGCTGGAGTGTATAGTCATGAGCTAACACATTAGCTACAACACATTCTCAAACAGCCAATGGGTCAAAAAAGAAATCAAAAGGAAAACAGTTAAAACAATCTTGAGCAATAACAATATTGAAAATGTCACATTATTTGATTTCAAGTTATATTACAAGGCCACAATAATCAATACAGTAGAATTAAGTGACACAAAAACAGACATGTCAATGAATACAACATAATATAAATATTAATCAAATGAAATCCTCACATTTACAGTCACATTACATTATTATTGACCTTTAACAATAATATCAGAAAAATCAAATTGAGAAAAAAGGGTGTAATTATACGTAGCAGAATAAAATCTAGGTCCTTGCCTCACACTGTATGTAAAACTCAATTCAAAATAGATTAAAGACTTAAATAGAAGACCTATAACTACAAAACCACTAAAAGAACATAAAATGTTTTTGATGGTGTTCTACATATTGAATTACATATGATCCTTAATCACAAGCAACGAAAGCAAAAACAGATAAATGTGACTTTATCAAAGTAGAAACCTACTGCACAGCAAATGAAACAATAAACACAACCAAGGGACAGTGTGTGAAATGGGAGAAAATATTTGCAAATTGCACATCTGATAAGAAGGTATTATCAAAACTATATAATGAAATCAACTCAACTGCCAGAAATATAATAACTTTATTTAAAAAAATAAACAATGAGTCTGTCTTCAAAAGAAGACATATACAATAAAGTATATGAGAAATATTCTTTATGTAAATAATCATCATAAAAATGCAAATTAAAACACAGAGAGTAAACCCAGCACTTGGGAGGCTGTAAAAAGGAGGATCGCTATCAGTCCAACCTACAGAATAAGACCCTGTGGACTCTGCAGACCCTGTACTAAATAAAAACACACACATACAATGAGATTTTCACCTCACTTTGATTATCACTTCACTAGTTTAAAAAACTACTTATCAGGGAATAAAAGAAAGAAAGAAAAGACAGCAACAGTGAGCAAGGGTGGAGAGAAAAGAAAATCCTTCTATATTTCTATTGGGAGTGTAAATTAGTGAAGCCATTATGGGAAACAATATGGAAATTCCTCAAAAATTACAAATAGGATTATTGTATTATTCAGTAATCCCACTTATGGATGTGTATCCAACGGAAATAAAATAAGTTCCTTGAAGAGATATCTACATACCTTTGTTTATTGAATATTATTCACAGTAGAATGGAATATTTATTTGGCTTTGGATGGAATCGTCAGATGAACTTTCCGATGAACTTGAAAAACATTATGCTAAGCCAAAGCACAGGAAAGCCAATACTGCATGATCTTACTCACATGTAGAATTTGAAACATCATATTTATAGAAGCAGAAAGCAGAATTATGGTTGTTACAAGTTGATGATAGAGGGGGAAAAAAAGAGATGTTGCTCAAATAGTACAAAGTTTCAATTATGCAAGATGTGAGTTGTAGAAATCTAACGTTCCACCAGACATTATGGTTAAAAAATGCAGTAACATATATTTGAAGAAGTGAAACATTGCATCCTGGGGTTATAAGGTCCTTACTGAAGGATTCCCTGTCTACAGTGCCTGATGTAACATCACAGTGACCATGCAGTTTGACAGGCAGTCATATGAGGTTTCTGTCTTAACAGCAGTAAATTCACTGGAGTTATTAAAGCAAAGTGGAAGTGGGTGCAGGTGTTGGCTCAAAAGTGCAGCTCTGTCTAATCCCACAGAGCATAATGGGAACAGGACTCAAAGGGTCAAGACCCACCAGAATCAAAATAAATCTGTGACAGAGAAAGACCCCACTTTTTCTTCTTCACTTCTCTGGCAAGGAGATGGATTTAGGAGAGCTCCTCTTTAATGATCATGTGATATAGACAAGAAGAAAAACAGAGACTGTAGACAGGACAATTGTACCTGTCTCTCTTCTCCCAGCAAAATTTTGAGATCGACCACTCCTAGTAACAAATTGGGTTAAGTGCTGGCCAGAGATTTTCATTATAACTGTTGAGGGGTGGTTTGCCTTCAAACAGTTTTCCTCTTTCATCTTTTCATGTGGATGATCAATGTCCTGCCACCAACCACAGAACTTTTCCTTAAAGTTGGACTGTCAAGATGTCATCTTCCTTTGAAGGAGGGAGTACAATTCTGTCACAGATTTCTCCCTTGAGCAACCTAAGTATGACTCTCAACCAATTGGATGAAAAATAAGTAAATAAGTAAATAAATACATAAATATTACTTAAATCTCCTGTTGGTCCATGCTGGGGTTCTGTCTTGTCTTGTACACCTCTACTCACTTGCTTTGCTTTTTTTGTTGATATAACACAAAGTAGCAGATAAAAGAGTTTCATTTGAGGACGTTTTTAAGCTATGATCTAAACCTCCAGCTTCCTCTTTAAATAAACAGAATGGCCCAGTAGAGGACCCACACATGTTAGTATAGAAACTATCAAAAAGAAAATACTACCAATGGTAGTGACAGTGTAGAGAAAGTGGGACCCTTGCACTTGTTAGTAAGGACAATGAGAAATTACTATTTAATGAGTATTGTTTCAGTCTATTTGTGTCGCTATAATGTAATACCACACAAAAGATAGCATAGAAACAATAAAATTTACTTCTCACAGAGATGGAGGCCAGAAAATCCTAGATCACTGTCAGGCTTCCTGTATGACAAAGACTCTGATTCCAATAGAGGACCTTATTGCTGTACTTTCCAGCAAGGGTGTTGTGTCTTCATACTGCAGATGGAACAGAAGAATTAAAGGGCTGAATTCATTCCTGACGCCTTTTATAAGGGCTCTGAACTCAGACTCCTCCTTAACCCAATTATTGACTAAGGGCCCTATCTCTCGGCACTGTTGTATTTGAGATAAAGTTTCAACATGAACTTTAGAGGAAACACAAACATTCAAGCCATAGCAGGTAGAGTTTCAGCCTTGCAAGATAACAAGAGTTCTGGAGGTGAATGGTGCTGATTGTTGCACAACCATGTGAGTGTACTTAATGATACGAAGCTATATAGTTACATATGGCTAGTATCATTGGGCATCATGGCCTACCTCTGTGATCCCAGCACTCAAGAGGCTCAGTAGAAGAGTCATTATGAAGCCATGGCCAACTTGGTGAATTCAAGGCTGGCCTGAGCTTGGAGAGTGAGACCATGTCTCCAAAATACAAAAACAAAAGAAGTTAATATAGTATGTATTTTTTTCTCCAATTTGTTAAACATTTTAGAAAATTTAAAAATGTCTCAATTTCTCCTTTCCTATAGCTTTTATGTTATCAATATCTGTCCTTGACACCTTTCTTGGGACTTGTTAATCTTAGATTCCAAGTTACCCACTGAACCTTTTGTAACCTTTTTGCCCATGACTCCTTATATCTACTCAAACTATACATTTTCTCCTATACCAATTTAGCTCCTTTCTTTCCCAATTAACTTCCGTATTCTAGAACTTGGTGCCTGCTTATATCATCTACCCAGTTACTTACCCTGACACCTGAAAATGGTGGTTAATTCTCTTTTTTCCTCCTGCCTTCAGATCCTATCAGTTTCCAAATCTTTCACATTTACCCTATAAAAACTGACCTCTTCCTCCTTCCCCAATCACACCACTTTCCTTGTACCCTCCATTTTCTTTCTTGGCATATTGCAGCAACTTCTTCTTTGGCCTATTTAGCACAACCTTTTCTTACCCCCATTAACAACATATACCTGAAAAACTGATCATATCACTTCTGTCTTAAAATTTCTGTTGTCTTCCTAGTGCCTAGAAAACTAGTCTATGCTTCTTTATGAAGTTTCCTAAAGCCAGTTGGTTTTGTAGCCCATTCTCTGCCACTGTTCTATAGATCTCCTAATGTCCACAGGTCCCTTACATGTTATATATACTGGGGCCTTTGAATTCTTTATGCTCCATAGATATCTTCTTCCTTAATAAAGAAAATATTAGTTCTTCCCTTAATCTCCAATAAAAATTTCCTCAGTGTGGTGGATGGATAACTGCCAGTCAGCTTGTGACACTCAAGTGAACTGAACGAGCATGATGCTGGGTGCGGGAGGCCTGCCTGAGAATTATTGTCAACAAAATAAAAAGAACTGGAGAAGAAAGAGAGCTCTGTGAGGGAGCTATTTTCCTGGGGATCTCCTGAAAAAGTTTGTCATGCTGGCTTTCCTGATATGAACTCACCTGTTTTCACTGTCAGAGGAGGGCAGGACCTCACTGCCTCTGAGAATGGCTGTGGCGCCTTTTGGGGGAGCCCTGGTTCTTACTTTGAGTGTTGCTTCCTGGGTCCAATGCAGATTCCTCAGCCTGCTGTCACAGATCCTTCATCCTGCTGGCACAGACTTTCTAGCTTCCAGCACTGAGCTTTGGACCTTCCCAGAGCAAACCCATGAAACAGTTGCATGAGGCATTGTCATGGGCTGTAGGTCTTCAGCTGGCCTCATGCACAGGACACTGCCATGGAATCCAGGCTCTCAGCTGTATTCTTTGAGTCATTAGTGTATAGACAGATTTCCTACACTCTCTTTGTGTATAGCCCTTTGGATGACTATTATAAAATAATCATATTAATTATATGTCCTGTATTATTTCCCTTGCCAACCCTGACTAGAACACTCATCTTTGAAATACTTTTAATATTCATTTTATTTAAAACAAACTGGACACTTCATCCTTTGTATTTTACAATTCTTTGCTCTTTTCCCTAGTCTAGCACATCAGATCACCTGGCAATTGTCTGAATGCAAGTCCATTCCTCCTATGACATTATGAACACTGAGAAAAAAACTGTTTGTTAGTGAATGTTTTTATTCCCAGACTTTCTTATATCACTTAACATGCAACAGGTACTTAGAAGTTCTTAGTTCATTGATTAGAGAATTAGAGAGGAAGGGGAAAATATTTTGTGAAACTGAAGAGCTATATCAGGGTAAAAGTCCTAATTAACTTTTAAAAATATCTACACTACAAAAGCTTCTTTATTTATAAAATATGGGCATTAAATAGTCACCTTCTGAAAGGGAGAAGTTGGCTTCTAGAGCTGGATATACCACTATTTCCTAGGACGCTATTCAGCATAAGAGATACTTGATCAGTATGAAAAAAAGGAAGGATGGCTAGGTGTGATGGCATATATCTGTTGTGATCCTAGCACTCTGGGAGACTAAACAAAAGCACTGTAAGTCTGAGCCCAACCTAGGCAACTTAGTGACTTACCTGACCCTATCTCAAAATGAGGGCAGTGTAGCTGGATTTTTTCTTAAGGCAGGGTTATAGCTCTGTGCAGAAGCCCTGTGCTCAGTTGCTAGTGCCATAGAAATGGGAAAGATGAGGAGGGATGGAAGGAACTTGTGAAGACATCTCTATACTGTACACCCTACATAGGTAAACTGATTTGCATCCTTAATTGTGATGGCATTGAATTGGTTTTAAATTTGCTTTAAAGGAAGAGTCCACAAAGTCTCTTTATGTACTGTCCTGGCCTTTTACAAGGTCTGTATTCAGGAAAATCTGCTTGTTGGCTAATTAAAATCCTTCAAGCTGTGCATTTAACTTTTTTCCCATTGTTTCATTCTTTAAGGGCAATGCCAATTATTTTCCATTCTAACATATTCACCTACCGTGTTGCAAGCACTATGCTAAGTCAATTAAACAAGTTAACACTAATGCCCACAAATTCTATGAAGTGATTACTATGTTTATTGGGGGAAAGTTACTGGTTGAAACTTCCACAACTATTGGAGACAACTTTTCACAGCACTAATTATCAGGGACCTCTCCAGTGACTTCCCAGTCTCCTTCCAAGTGTTACAGCGCATGGTGGGAGGAAAGAGCAAGAGATAAATTAGAGGTACAGACAGGGATCTGGGATGATCGCTCATTCCTGGGGAGCCTAAGCCATGAGGCACCCAGAACCTTGGTATTTACTCATTACATCTGAGTCGAGATCGATGGTTGAAGGGCAGTGGGTGTTTCCAGGAACAGCACTGGTGACTAAGGTGGGCTCGTAAAAAGAACACGTTCTTTGAAGGACTAGGACGAGCTAGGGGGCTGTGAGGAAACGTGGTTTCCCCAGGTGCCTTATCATCTTCAGCAAGTCTCATCTTGACCTGTGAATGCCTCAGCAGTCCCTGCCCTAGGGATTCCAGCTGCGGCCAGAAAAGAGCAGGGAGTTTCCGCCTTCCAGTCTGGCTCAAGTACAGGACAAGCTTTGGGGTCCCCTAGATTCGATTTACACATCATGGTCCCCAACATTGCTCTCTCTCTTTTATTTGATTGTGGAAGTCAAATCAGAGTGTGCTGTGACTGCAGAGCCTCTAAATGCTAATGGGTTTGAATTCCTCTGTGGCAGAGTAAGAATAAAACCAGAAAATATAAACAAATCACCATGAGTATGACAATATGAAACCATGAATGATCCTTAAGGATAATTAAAAGGATTCAGCTGGCTGAGGGCATCAGAAAATTAATCCCAATCTTGTATTTGTTCATCAAACTTTTGAGTTTGATGAGACATAGACATTTCTTTCCTTTGTAAAGCATCTGGGTCCACAGTTATGTTTTGAGGCAAAGCCCCCTGACTATCCTGAATATATGTTTTAATATGTTCCCAAGGTTGAGCAGATAGATTATGGGCAGGCAAGTTGTATAAAATCTCCTAATATTTTAATGACTCTTGAGACTTTGCTGCCTCTGCCGGCTTTCAATTTGCCCTCCTATCTGAAGAATAGCGCTCTCCATGATGCTATTTGTGATTGAAGCTTGGTATCTGTTATTCGCTCTATCTTCCAAGCCTCATCTGCCATTTTTGTCCAACTATCTAAAGTGAGCTGTCTGGGCAGAATGAGCAAGAGCAATAGAAGAGACAGCTATGCTGGAGATTAGCATCATTAATGAGGGTATTCCACCAATAATATAACCAACCATTCCTTTAGTTCTATGTGCAAGATGATTAACTAAAGACTGCAAAAGATGTAGCATCAGAGGATGAGAGAAAGGCTCAAGTTAACTTATACCAAACTTCTGACATATGTCCCAGAACCATTAAACATTTATCAGTAACTTCTGCTTGAATATAAGGACTTCAGGTACATTTTGTACATGTAAAGGAAATTTCATTCCAGACTATTGTTCTGGAATATAAATGGAAAATATAAGCATTGTGAAAATACACTGAAGTTTTTTGGCTGCTACTCTATTTAGTCACCATAGTAATAGCATCCTTAAAGAGGTACATATCATGGTCCAACCATATTTCCCTTTACTATAGACAAGACAAGGTTCCTATCAGTAGTTTTATTGGCCCTGGCTTGCTGTTAATCAAAGCCTAGATTATTATTTTTTTTTTCAATCTTCTACCCTCCCCAGTAAGTTCCTCTTCAGGATAGGTCTGTACAGCTGACATGTCAAATCATTCCCAAAATGTCACATGTCAACCAGAAACATTGTTAGCTCTTCCTAGAAAGGATCATCTAGATGCCCAATTTAAAAAAATAATATTGACTCATAGACATTTTCATCTATGTTATCCTTTGCAAAGGTCCCAAGCAAGAAGGGCAACTTTTGCATAATTATTCCAATAAGTATGATTTTAAAGAAAGGGTCATAAGGAGCAAAGGAATCAATCTCTTCATCCATTACATGCATTGAGCCAAGGATCAAAATGATTAATCGACCAATTTTAGACACCAAAATGGGGGCAATGACTAGACTGTTATTGTCTCTTATTCTACACACAATGAGGGCTAAGTGAAATGAGAGGTAGGATTTCTAACAGCTTTATCCTGCATCTATAATGATGAAGGGCCAAGTACCAAATCAACCTATGATGACCTTTTGATTTTTTTGTTTTATTCTGTTCATAAGCTTTTGATGTATGATAGATTCCAGGAGAGTTGGACCAAGTAATGGGGCTGATTAAGGACCAATTAGGCACATACTCCCAAAACTCTGGCCTTATCACAGGGGTTCTACACACATGGAAAGCTGTGATAGTCATCATAGCAACAAATATTTTTAAGGGTACGGAAGTACCTGTTGTGCCACAGCACCCTAGCTTCTTGTGTCATCTTCTCCAATTGTCTTGTTGCTGTGCTCACATCTGGAGCAGTCAGAGCATAGGTGGAGCTGTGGCCTCCTCCAGTGTCCCGGAGGCAAGTGCTCTTGCAGGTGGGTTGCCTGGTAGTCTTACTGTTGGCAGGTACCACTACAGGCTCTTTATATTTCTCTTTCTGTGGTCGCACCCTCCAGCCACACTGTTGATCCACCACTGGTTAACACACAATTGTACTCTTGTTCCCATGTTATTAGTAGTGAAGGGCCTTCCCTATAAGCTGTCTGAAGATTGCACCATAAGACTTGGGGCTTTCCAGTCTCAGCTGAAGGGGAAGATGAATGTTGCTAGTGGAACATGGCAAGACATGATGAGGACCCAGGAGCTGGATTCAAAAAATTTGAAACATAAATTGTTAAATCCAGTGGCATCTGTGGCAACATCTGGATTGTCCAGATTTCTTCTTATTGTTTTATTAACTGTTTAAAGGTTAAATGAGATCTTTTAATAATATCTTGTCCTTAAGGACCAGCCAAATAACTCAGTGGATTAAAATGCCTGCAAGCAGGTGCAGGGGCTGAGGGTTTGATCCCCTGGCCTGCCAAGCCAGCCCCACCCCCGGGCATGCTGAGATGGTGATTGAGACTGGACATGGTGGCACACGCCTGTAATCCCTGCATTTGGGAGGGTGCAAACAGAAGAATCACTATAATTCCAATCTATTAGTGAGACTCTGAACACCCTGCAGACCCTTCCCTAAAATACAGAAAAAAAAAATCTCTTGCCCCTGAGGACTGACAAAATTACAGTTAAATTCTTAATTCCTCAAACTGGAAAATGTTGTGGAGTGGATGTGCTCATATAAGCAGGTCCATTCTCTGGTTTTATGGCCTTAGGCAAAAGCCAATAAACAGTGTTATCATTTATGAGGGTTCCTTATGTCCCTTGTAACCTGAGAAACAGGATAGTAGTGGGAGCAATGAGTTTAATTATTATAATTTTATCTGAATATTAAGCACAATGAACTATAAAGTATAGCCAGAGGACTGTTATTTCTTTCTAAACTTTTTTCTTTTAATGTATTTAGTACAGGGTCTACAGGGCCTCACTACGTAGATTGGACTCATAGTAATCCACCTGTGTTCAACTTCCCAAGTGCTGGGATTACAGGTGAGCACCACCATGCTCAGTCTCCATTGCTGTCTCAGCGTGCTCCAGGGGGGCAGGGCCAGCACAGCACACTGGGGCTCAAACCCTGGCTGCTGTGCTCTGCCTAAGAAGGCACTTTAGTCCCCTGAGCTATCTGGTTGGCCCTTATTATTTCTCACAATTGTGATTGTTTTGGTAGCTAAATCCTTGTAAAATGTTAACAATGATTTTAATTTATAAAGAAAATTTAAAATTAAAAAACTACACATAATATTTGAGAATGATAATCATGATAGCTTTATTTTATAACACTTAAATGTCCATTTTTTAACAGAGCAGAGTGACCCACATATCATAAATATTTTTTTTATTTTTTTTCATTTATTTTTATTTTATTAAAATACAAATGTCAATCAGACAGTTTCAAGACACCTTAACCATACACATTCGATGAATTAATACATTGCAAACTATTTTCATAACGTTTTGGTATTGTACAAGGTGCATACATGATATTATATTTACAGATATTGTTTTAGCACATATCTCTTATCAGTGAATTAAGAGTATAGA